>JAVLVB010000557.1:4367129-4397482 GCA_032876305.1 Orestias chungarensis | reverse complement strand
TTCTGACCTGATGTTTAGGTTCCAGAGAGAGCGTCAGAAGGTAACTAATGACACTTTCTCTTTGTTTCTGTGGGCCACAGACAATGATTTCAGTTTTGTCTGAGTTTAACTGGAGGAAGTTGTTCTGCATCCACAGACTGATCTGTTCAGTACAGTGACACAATAAATCAACAGGCCCATGTTCTCCTGCTGTCAGCGAAACGTAGATCGGAGTGTCATCAGCATAGTTGTGGTAGGACACATTGTGGTTGCCTATTAGCTGGCCCAATGGAAGCATGTACAGATTGAATAAAAGGGGTCCCAGGATCGACCCCTGGGGAACCCCACAGGTCACACCCATTCGGTCGGAGACGCAGTTCCCTATTTGAATAAAGTAACACCTGTCCTCAAGGTAGGACTTGAACCAGTTTAGAGCCATACCCGTGATTCCGCACCCAGTGTTTTAACCTCTGTAATAAAATCACACGGTCAACAGTATCAAAGCTAGCGGTCAGGTCCAGCAGAACTAGGACAGAGACTTTGCCTGCATCTGAGTTTAGGCGGATGTCGTTTGTCACCTTGATCAGAGCTGTCTTAGTGCTGTGGTGGGGCCTAAAGCCTGACTGCCATTACACTCTGAGGATCGAAATAAGGGTTTACTGTTATTACATTACAAACTTCACATACCTAACGGCAAAATACAATAAAGTCACTGAGGGTATCTGAAAGTAATAATTAATTTGCTCTGAAACACATGCACGCCTGAAATATAAAAAATTTGTTAACAGAAAACAAGATATGTACAACTTGTTTAAGCCGTAATTTATATTTACATTATGTTGAATCAATATTCTGACAAAGGAAAACTATTAAAAGCAAGTTCAAGTTTTTATTCAGGATTCCTTTTAACAGATTTATGTACGTTTATAGATATTTGTGTCAATATTTCATAGTTTTAAAAAAAAGGAAAATGGAATGTGTGAATTCAAGTGTAATACCAGATCTTGAAGTTCAAGTTTTTATTCAGGATTTTTTCAAATCTTGCTGTCCATTTGAATGGACAGTGGGATGTAAACCATGTAATTGAAGTCAATTCTCCAGTATTGATAAATGACAATGTTACTCTGATTCTGATTACAATGTTTGTAATCAGTTGAAAATGTTAAATATACAGAGTATACAGCCCTTAAAATGATTGGAAATGGAAATATCTCTGATGTTGATATTTTTGACAGTGATGAATAAGATGAAGATAGAGATGCAGATTGATGTCAAAGAGGTGGTGTAGCAAGAAAGTGAATGTCATTGTAAAATAGTGATGTGATGCTTTAGAATAAGCATGACATAAGGTTTTGGTAATGATTCTATAGACGTGCATAGACCAATGCTCTCAGTCCATGCACAAGTCCCATTCCTGATGATGGCCCACCAAAAAGAGATCAGTAGTGTAAAGAAGACCAATTCAAGAGGTGGAGACCGACATGCTGGACCACATGTCAAATTATGGCGAGAAAAAAGAGGCAACAAGGTCCAAACTGTTCAGGAAAAACCCCCATATACTGTGACAAGTGCAAAGTGCACTTCTGCTGTTTGTCACAGAGAAACTGCTTTAAATATGCCCACAGAAAATTTGTCAGAATTGTGAGTTGGTCTTGTTGATTTCATTGTTATATTTTTACATTTAACCCACTCAAATACAGGTTCTGATGTTCAAGAATGAAAAAAAGTATTGTCATATACTCATAAGTTTATAGCTGTTCGAACCAAACGTCCATTAAAATTGACAAAAAAATAAATAAAAATTAAATAGTTTTGATAAAACTTTTTTTTTTATTGATTCTCTTTTCTGGTTCAAAAGACACTTGTGAAAACAAGATATTTACAACTTGTTTAAGCCATAATTTATATTTACATTATGTTGAATCAATATTCTGACAAAGCAATACTATTAAAAGCAAAAATGGTTCAAACAGTCTAAAAATCAAGTATCATAAATTTCAATGCAATTCAAATTATAACCAGACATTGTTAACAGGTAAAAGCTTATTAGAGATAAAGATTTTAATAAATGTTCAAATTTGGTTCCACTATATCAGAAGGAAGAGGTAATTACTTTTTAGAAAGAGCGCAGTCACACCTAATATTTTCAGAAATACCCTCCTTGTGTTATATTCTAAGACATTTTTCTCAACTTCTCATACACGTTGAGAAAAATAAAAGATGGAATTTATCTTGAGTGTTGTGCATTTCTCCAATACAAACAAGTTACAATGTATACATAAAAGTCTTTAACATGTATATACCCTGGCTAATAGTATCTCAACCTTCCTTAACAACCTGCACACTGACCATATATTATCATATTTTTTAGCGTTCTGACTCTCATAAACGGAGAACTCCCAGGAAATCAGGTAAACAAGTTTACTTTGACAGCTTTGAATGTGATCAGGAAACTGGAGCGCCTGGAGACAACAAGGGAGACGGGGAACCTCTGCAGGGTTGCCAGAAACAATGGATTATTTTGTGGTGAGTTCTCTTACTTATGAAGGTGATTTTTACGCCAGGGAGATGTGAGTGGGATTCCAGAGGGGAGTCTGTCCAAGGGGATTCTTTGGAGACTAACCTGACTGAGGCTAAAGCGGACAGACCGAGCTGAATCCAAGGAGGGGTGGAACTTTAGTGAGGAATTGAGCCAGGTTTCAGGAAGAAGTTGAACACTGAGAGGTCTTGAGATCAGTCTAGGAGGAGCACAAAGTTTCATTAAGCGAGAGAGCAACAAGGAGAAAACTGAAATACAAAAACAACCCAGCAACAAGGAAACACTAGAGCCTATCTAGAGCACATAAACGATAGTAACAAACAGTCAGGCGACGTGTAGCTGGTCCACCAGTCCTCTTATGCTGCTCCAGCTCATCAGTAGATGGAGAACACCTGTGCAGGTGCCACAGGTGTTCAGGCACGCTCCCTCCAGGATGGAGCTGTGGCGACCCCCAGTGGACAACCTAGAAGGGAAAACTCCTCTAGCCTGACATGAACAAGCATCTGGTATAATTCTGTCTGGGGATTAGTTT
This sequence comes from Orestias chungarensis, assembly GCA_032876305.1. Taxonomy (NCBI): domain Eukaryota; kingdom Metazoa; phylum Chordata; class Actinopteri; order Cyprinodontiformes; family Cyprinodontidae; genus Orestias; species Orestias chungarensis. The sequence continues at coordinate 4,394,432 of JAVLVB010000557.1, read as the reverse complement.
AAACTGGTTAGTTTCCCACGATTAACCTAACTCTAATATCTTCATAAATTATACTTCATTACTCCATTCACTTTGAATATTTCTCTTGTATAATTGGCAGCAAAACATTGCCATAGCATCATACAACCACCGCAAGGTTTACAGTAATAGTTGATATGGTGTTATTTGATAGCATAATCCTAACTCCTCCAAAAAAAAAAAAAACATATTGTGAATCATTCTAGGAAGTGAAACCTGTATAACACAGACCCATTATATATTAAATTATTTATTTCAAGTTGGTTACCTATAATTTGAAGAATTATAACCCAGAATTATAAGGAACTCATATATGTCTTCAAAAAATTTGAATACTTAAAAAAAGTGACATTTTTGAAGCTCGTAGTGTGTCACCATAATCAACTAATTGATTTAAAAATGCTGCAAAGGTTTCCTGAGTCTCTAATTGGTCTCTCAGGCTGTGTCAGTTGGACTCGATCACTGGGAACATGCCGCTTGCTGACAGTGCTGTGTTCAAAAATGTTTATATACAGTTGAGCTGGGAGGAAAAGTGTAGTTGAAAAGGTTGCACCAGCAGCAAATTACTGCAGTCTTAAGAAGATTGTCAAAATTCATTCAGTAATTTGTGGGAGGTTTATCTTACCTAAGTCAGGGACAAATACAAAATAGACTTTAGCTTATTGGTCTAAATCAAACCTTTCCAATAAAAAAAAGGACATATTCAAATTTCAAAAAAGGCACAACAGTAGAGAGTTACAGAATCCTCTTTACTTGAAATACAGTGTGAACTCTCGATAGTAATGATTTGGGGTGCCATGACATCTGTTGGTTTTGTCTAAAGTCCACAATCAATGCAGACGTTTACCTAGAAGTTCTAGAGCACCTCATGCTTCTCTCTGTTGACAAGCTGTACGGAGAGGCTAATTTCATCTTCCAGCAGAATGTTGTTCCTGACTTAATTTCCAAAGGTACCAACAGCTGGTTTACTGATCTTGGTATTACTGTGACTGACTGAGCACCAAATTGGCCTAACCTGAGACCAGACTCAACAGTGCAGATGACCTAAAGGAAGCTATCAAAGCAACCGGGGTTGCTATTACTTCTCAGCAGAACCACAGTATGATTGCCCAAAGTGAATAGTAAGGAAAATAACTTAACATATGTTTAATTTAGGCTTCTCTTTGTCTGTAAGCCATAATAACAATTTTACATATTTTTTTATGTGTAATAAATCTATATAAAAGACAAGTTATTAAGTGACAAAAACATGCTCTGGAATACCTATTTTTTTGTAAACATCCCCTGTCATCTATTACTAAACATTTTTCAATAGGAGTTAGCTTAATTAAATATATGGGATAGTCATCATGATGGTCATCATGATTTTTAGCCTCCAAATCACATAAGTAAAAAACCTCAAAAGAGACACATCTACTTACATTGTGAAACTAACAGGAGAAATTTCCACCTCTTTAAACCATTTAATCTTAAAGTATAAAAATTCAATACCAACAAATAAATTAATACATTTATCAACATTTACTTTTATAGTCAAATATTCTGAACAGTTTTTTTCTTATTTAATCTCATCCCTTTTCCACATTCTGCTTCAACCAATAAACCCCAAGTGTATTAATTTATTTTTTAATACTAAACTATCAAACAGACAATCAGAGTCCATGTGAATAAGCAACTTGTGAACTTACCGGCTGTCCTTCACAGTTTGTGATGGACAGCCGGTAAGTGCTACCAGCACTGTCTGCCTCACATGCTGTCCCACTTCCTCAAACAGGAGTAACAGGTAAGTCACAATAAAAGTACCTGCGCTCTGATTGCCAGGAGATTGAGTCCACCTGATTCTCATCACCAACAAGCAGAGCGGAAAGATGCAATGAAAGGGTTTGGCAGAGGGGAGTGGCTTGCTGGCAGTTCATCTTAACAGACATAATTCTTCGGGAACATGTCTTTTTTCAAAGACCCAGTTATCATATCACTTCAGCTACTGTTTGATCCCTCTAAACAACCAGAAGCTCCTTTGTTCCGTAAAAGGTAAGAAGAACTCCCAGATCATGAGGCATTCTCCACATGGTCGTGTATAAAACAAAAACAAAACAAAAAAACACCTGGGAGATCACTTTATCACACCAGTGACATTGGAGGCCATAAAGCCTGTCCTGAATAAATTTTTACTTGTTAAAGAATAAAATGTTCCTCCACCTTTAGTTTAAATCTCCCCCTTAGGTGTGGCCGTGCAAATGTTAAGCAGACAACCTTGAGGTGTATTTTGGATTTTGTCTCAATTCAGGTCAGGATTAGTAATGGCTTAATCAAGGATACACCTATGTCTTTACATCATCTTTTTTTTCTACCCTTAGGATCTATTAAGAAATAACTGTCTTGCTAAAGGACCTGCCTGGTGCATCTCAATCGTCCTGTCATGGGAAGACAAGTGTTTTTGTCTTGACTATAAAGTTCAGCGTCAAATAGCATGAAGACTATTTAAAGACTTTGATGTTCAATACCATAATGATAAATGTTGAGAGTTTGTGAGATTTGTTTTCAACCATTTATTTTAGCCCGTAACCTCTTCTTGCATGCTTTTTGTGCTCCACCTGAATGAAACACGAATACTTGACATTTATCCTACAGGCTGTTCATCAGAGGTGTATTTATGCTTGCATGTGTTATTTTCAACCTTTTTAGTTAAGATGTATCTGGATTGGTCGTTTAACAGTCATGCATCTTTAAAAGTCATGCATGTATAATGTTTTTTGCTATTGAGAGCACTTAATATAGAACTGTATGATAAAAAAACCGGGTGAGTGACACATAATTTCCAGAGGTTTGTAGCTGGCTGATTTACTGCTCAGAGGACAACGATGCGGATAAACCCAGAGGTGTAGATGTCACTGTCCCACTGAAAAACCCCACTAAGACTATGTTTAAACTTCTTTAAACTTATCTAACAAAATGCTACAGCCATGGATGTGTTTCAAGCCTATTTCATAATATATTTAAATCTCTCCCTCAGAGGAAAAATAAACATTGTTATGAAACAAACATGTTTTATTGAACAGAAGAATATTGTGGATGACGGATCAGCCACAGAAGTGACAATGATAAGCTGATATTCTATAAGTCCCAGGTCACGGGGTGAGGATAAGGCGGTCAACCTTCATCATGTACGCTGGCTTCAGGTATTTCTGCATCTCGCTTTTCTTCACCCAAATCAAAGCCGTGTTTAGAGCTTCTCCTGGAGCGCTCTCAGCCAAAATGGCTTTAAAGAAGAACACCTTTGTTGCAACTGAGGTCTCAGTCCGAGCGGCTTTGGGCAGTTTGTACTTGTAAACTCCACAGGGAGCGTTGCCGAGGAAAGTTGCCTTGAAACCAGCGGCTGTGGACAGAAGAGACACAGAGGAGAGTTTGATCAGGCATGGAGAGGCAAACGGTGGAGCAAACATGAGCCTGCAGGGTCAATCCTGATCTATGCAGCAGCTTAATGTTGTTACATTCCTCTTGGTTACTGGTGTTTGGCTTTTAAGAAACAAAACCTTTGCAAATTTTTCAATCTAATCTTGTATCATGCAAATCCCCCCCAGTCCTAGAGGGTTCAACATAAGAGTGAGGTACCAACGCTGCCTCATTAGACATGCAGTTCCTCACTCAGTCCAGCTTTATTAAAAATGAATCAACTCACGCTGCTGAAGGACACTTTAAATAAAAAGCTCAACGAAACACTACATTCTAAATCAAGAATGTCTTCGTGGAACGTGTTTGATGGAGCAAACCCGTGCTAAAAACTGAGCTACACTTTAATACAGTCAGTCAAGTGCTGATTAGCTTGTAGACTTTGCAGCTTAGAGGCTTCATCCAGCTAAAAAAACTTTTTTTCCGGTAATCTAACCTTTAGATTTAATCTGGTTAACGGAGCGAGGATATTTAGTGTAACGGAGTATTAACTGGAGCAGAAAGGATTTGTAGTGTTAAGACAAGCTAATCAATGCTTAGAAGCAGGCAACCAGAATAGAGGCATTCTATATTTGAAGCCTACACTGTTAGGCAATGAATGGATTCAATAATTACCACAATATAGTTTCAAATTAAAAACATTGTTTTTAAAGGTAGTATTACTTTCTTTATTAACTGAAAGTTAATTAAATTAAGAAATTCTACTTTTTTTAAGTATTCTAGAAATGCATCAACTAACCAATAATGCACTTGAATGTTAAATTTACGCTCCCAAACTTGTATTACGTGTACACCAAGTAATGTTGTACAAGATGGTGAACCACTGCTCGGTAGGCCTTCAAAACACCACCCTGTTGTACGCATCGTGCAGCTAACAATACACATTAGTATTTTACACAATCACACAGAAAACAAAGGATGACATGTGTTGCTGTGCTTTTAAAAAAGTATCTTTATAAACCTTCAGGGGTAAACTAAAAAACTGGATCAGGCTGGTAGGAAATACATGCAGTAAGAATGCTGAAAATAACAGTAACTTACATTCTGCTTAGTTTAAGAAAACAATACATGCATGTGCTTTAGACTGTCTATATAAGTGAAAACAATTACCTTGTATGTATTAAAATTAGTTTTAACTTTAATCTATCTGTGAAACACTTCTGTTTTTATTGAACCTGAAAGCTGTTCGACTCTCTGTCTGCTCAGTTGTGTTCAATACAAATGACCATACACTTTTTTTGACATCTGTTTCCATAAACAATTTGAGAACTATTTTGTGTAGGTCCATCAGTAAAAAACCCAAATGAAAGGATGAACTGTGAGAGAATAGGAATAATGGTGGGAATGCTTTTGGATGGCGCTATACATTCTGTAATCACACAAAACAAAGTGTTTAGTTGTGGTTATGAGATTTGCGTCAGTTTAATTCAGGGAACATTTTTCATACGCTGGAATTTTCTTGCCTTTATATACATTTAAATTCATTTGTGTTGAGGGGATTTTACAATAAATTGCCAATACAAAGTTTATTTATGCATTTGGAACAAAAAGTAATCCGACTGATCTTATCTTTTAAAATCAAAACTTAACATCCACTTTTCAGAAGATTGGGTTTAGGAATAATAATAATAATAACTGCTACAATTGGAAAGATTAACCATCTTAAATGAACATACAGTTCAAGAAAGGATTGATAAACTGAATTCAAAGACAAGGATTTTTTGCATCATAACATAAAGACATAGTACCCGTCACGACGCCGAGGGCCCTCTCTGCCGTCTGTCGCATGGTTTCTCCCTCCTGCCAAGCAGCCTGAGGCAGCAACCACAGCTTCTCTGCCCCCACCTGCTGCTCGGCCAGCAGCACCAGCGAGTCGGCCAGGCAGCGCTGCACACAGGTCAAGTCCTTATCTACGTCGGCTAGACAAGAACAGGGAAGAGAGTCGTGACCGTCTGCTGGGACAAACTTAATAATAATAATGTATACTTTATTGACCAAATAGTTTTTGGTGTAAACCACACCGAGGCAGCCATTTCACAGGCGCCAGGTAGGCAGTAGCACAAAGGTACCCACACTGGATGCTGTGGTGTATTTTTGCCCAGGGCTGGATTTGAACCCAAGAGCTATGGATTGGAAGTCTGGTGACATTCCAATTGAGCTATCCAGCCGTTCAGCTATCAAATCCTAAAATAAATCAAATACTTAAGTATATCTTATCAGACATATTCCAGGAGCTCTGAGTAACAGATATACTTCCTGTCTTCCTGACTAGTATTGCCTCCACTGACCTCTAACCCTTGGAGCGGGCTGGAAGCTTTTAAACCTCTGCTCCCAGGTGTCCTCCAGATCCTGAGCCAACATGATCTCCTGGTCACCGTGGTCCTCATCCGAGTCATAGTCATCAGCCTGCTTCCGACTCATCCTCTCCGCATCGTCCATCAGCCGCAGCTCATGGTCCGACAGCAAGCTTTTCTCCAGCTCCATCTGGAATTTATTGCAGGACAAAGGATCTGCTACAGGGGGTTTAACATGTCATTTTTGGTTTTATAACTAACAGAGTAATCTAAACAAAGTTTTTCAATCGTCTTTATTTTCCTTTATTTAGGAATATTAGCATTTTTTTCCTGTGAAATATTGAGGTTAAGTGTGTTCAAGAATTGCGCAAATAATGTTCCCATGAGGATTGTGCATGATTTGAATCTGGATCTTTAAAAATCGCTAAGCTATGCATCAAATTAGCCCAAAAAACGTACATTTGACATTTTTAAATAAGTAAATTCTTGTTAATGTTAATCAGTGGAGCAGGAAAGGGATCATTGGTAACTTTAGCCAGGTTCAGACAGCCATTTCCGTTTGAAATCTGCACACGTGAGAAGAAGCTGGTCTGGTCAAAGTCAAGCAGATGTTGCAGCTTCATGTTGTTAGGAAGGTGTTCTTTAGCAGGGAAACCGAGAGAGTTGTGAGGGTTGATGGGACGATGGCCCTAACGACAGGCCAAAAGTTCTTACAGGACGAAAAAGGCAAAACTCTGGGACAAGACAGCAATCCTACATAATAAGGAAGCAATGCGACTAGCATCTTTATATGTAGGACCTGGTCTAGAATTGGGAAATGTAGACGCAACACATCCAATCTGACTGAGTTTGAGCTATTCTGCAAAGAAGAATAAGATCAAAAACGTTTAACCTCTACATGTACCTCTACACTTATCTCCAGTAGGCTCACCTGCTGCATCATCTGCTTGAAGCGCTGCTCTATCGGGCTGTAGTCCGCCGAGACGACAGGCAACCGCTGCAGACACACTGCGGCCACCAACGACCAGGGAGAGACCACTCTATCCGCGGCAGTGCTGGCCCGAGGAGTCGCTCTGCCAACGGGGGAGATGGAGAAACGGCGACATCCGCCGCAGCCCGCCGCTGACCTACTAATACCATACAGAAGCTGTGTGAAGGAGCCGGTCGCCATCTTTCTAGAGGGCACAGCCATCTTCTTCTGATGGGTTCAACAAGTGGTCGGGAAAACGGAACGCGCTCCAAAACATTGAAGTAAAAATAAACCAATAAAATCTAAAATTACGATGTATTTATTTTTCCTAAAATACAATACATTTTTTTTGATTTTAATTAATGCTTATCATTGCTCTTTATGGCGCCATGGGAATCCAAGCAAGTATTTACAATGAAATACTAAAATTTCCGAGGCTCCGTGAATTCCCATTGTGTTACCCACAATTCCAAGCGCGTTTCAGAAGCAGTGGAGCTCCAGCGGTAGGCGGAAATGTTATAAAATGTAATATCCGGTTTCACAAATTAATGCTTTTTAGATGTTAAATCTACTCAAAACTGAAATATTTAGACCTATGAAAGCAGAGAAGTCAAAATCAGCATATGTTGACAGCGATTATAGAAACTGTTTTAATTTTTCTTCATTTTTTTATTTAACAAGTCAATTTGAAATTATTTTAAAAAGAGAAGAACAATTGAAGAAGAGGTCAATTTAAAAAATCTAAGATTTTTAACAATGCTGCAAAGCATCAATGATACTCCATGGTCAAATATTATCTTAGGTTCCTTGATACCGGTGTTTGCACATTCTCAACAAGCATGCATGTTTTTTTGTTTTTTTTTATTTTCCCCTGTTAGACTTCCTTCCACAGACTAAAAACATGACTTTGGGGCTCTTGCTAAAGTTGCTCTTTTGTAAGGGTGTGTTTGTGTGCATGGTTGCTTTTCTATGTCTCTGTGTTGCTTTTAAAAATGCTGGTACCCCATATTTCTCCACTGTCGGATACCTTGCAATCCTGCACTGCTTGACAGATATTTGAAATTAAGTGCATGTGTTTCTATTTTATATTAGGTCAGTGCAAACTTTTGATAACATGTCCTGTGTATCCAGTTATTAGCATAGCTAAGGCTTTTCCAAAAGCATCCAGCAACAGACTATGGGGAGAATCTACAGAAACACATGACCTGCATTACTGAAAGAAAGCAAACCTCCACTGACTGAAGTTTATCCAGTTGCAGTCTTGTTTCTTGTCATTTCTGAGCTGCAACTCACCCATAGTGACCTGTCCGGGGTTGTATCCCACATTTTGCCTTATTACTGCTGAAAGTAAGCACCCTGCATGCACAAGCAGGGTGACTGATGAATTAATGGATAGATGGGACTGATCAATAGGCCTAAAAGTCAATAGATGAACATAACTAAACTCTTTTGTTGCATTTAATCTGACACTAAACAAAAATCTAACAAATCAAATGAATTGCAAGTCAATCAAAGAAATTGCAGCATCAGTAGTTAAAGAATTTGATCCTAGCATGATAATAATTGTAACAAACTACGACAAGACCTGCACATCTGTACCTTAATTGAAAAACAATGAGGATGTCATCATTGGAACCGTGTTCCTGTTTTAAACACTCCACTTCTAAAATGTGTAAATTAATGTTTAGTTGGATCTTTTTTATTTTAAACAGTAAAATATGTTGGATAAAACAACAAAAAAAGATTAAATTTGGTTTTGAGGTCATGTACAATTAGCCTTTGTTTATAATCATACAATTTTAATGTTAAAATGGCTCTATCCTGGTTATACTTCACTATTCTTCTGTTTATTGGGTATTAGATCTACTTCTGTTATTTTTCTAAACAGATATTTGCCTATTTCGAGCTTTGACCGGCTAGTTCTGGACCTCCTGCGGTCATGGAGACAGCGGCCAGGTGCGCGCGCGCCTGGTTGGAGCAGAGCCTCAGCGGCCAGGTGCGCGCGCGCCTGGTTGGAGCAGAGCCTCAGCGGCCAGGTGCGCGCGCGCCTGGTTGGAGCAGAGCCTCAGCGGCCAGGTGCGCGTGACCATTTGCACGCGCCGTCTATGTCCCCTTCAAAACATGGCGGCATACCTGAGAGCGCTGGTCGTCGTGCGGAGCAGCGTGGTCGCCCGGTTATTACGGAGCCCCGCGGCGCTTTCACCTGTCTGCATCCAGAGACTTCAGCAGAACGACTGTAAGTCAGTTTCCTATTTAAAAAAAAAAAAAAAAAAAGCAAGAACTCTAAAGTACACTACTTCTGTTTGCTCTTGTTGCTGAGCTTCATAGCATTGCACTGCACACATTTATGACAGGTGTGTTACCTGCAGATTTTTTTTTATGTTCTCTTTATGTTGTCCAATTAAGACCCTGGAATAAGACGTTTGTGTTGTTTGGCAACAAGCCATTGATGAATCACATATATGGGGCAAGTTGAGGAACTGCTCACTAATGCTGAATGCCTCCATTTATTACTTGATTTTAAAAGAAATCATGTAAAAGGGGAAAAAAAACATGTCAATTACTAAACATATTTTGTCAAACTTTACAACATTTTGCTTTATTTAACCTAAAAGATACACTCTTTATGCATTTAAATGTAAATATGCATGTTTTCTCAGCCCGCCTTGTCTTTTGATGCCATTGTCAGGCACAGAAACAGCATGTGTAATAAATGCTATCAAAGCACTGCTATAATCCCAAGGTCACATTGTTGGGTAGCTTGGTTTCGTTCATGGCTTCCCACATAAAAACCTTTTTTTTACACACCCTGAGATTGTCGCCGGTGTTATTTGAAATTAAATGAAGCGAGTTATCACAGTTCTTGGGTAAATCCAGTGAGTCTCACAGGATGTTTTCACATGGCTGTGCAACAGGGAGTCTTTGGACACTCCAAAGGCAGGGAGGATTTATGAACACTTATGATTCTGTTTTCCTCTTGCAAATACATTTTCAGTGCCAAGCTCCCGAGCAACATTGTTGACTCAGTGCAAAGTTTTATCTTTTTTCTTTGCCCGCAATTTCTCTTGTCTTAAAGCTGTTCGCCGTAACTAACATGATGTTTAGCTAAGTGCAAAATGAATGTATTTGCACACCAGGGCCAGATAGTAGTTAAATAACTTAACTTAAGTTTTTTAATAAAGGTAAGTCTTAAATATAGGTTTAAGCTTAAAATGTTTACATTATACCAGACAGACTTTGCAGTAAAAAAAAAGCTTGTTTATTTTTAAGTTTTACTGTTTTAGATTCCACAAAGCGCATCAAAGTGAACCAGCCGGTGGTGGAGATGGATGGAGATGAGATGACCCGCATCATATGGGAGTTCATTAAAGAGAAGGTAGATTGGAAAGAGTTTTTTGGAGGCGGCTTAAGCAACTGATGTTAAACCTTTGATCAAATCTGTTCCGAAACTGTGTGCTTTTGACTTTTCCATGTTGCAATTGAGTAATGAGGAACTAACATCCCATTTAGCTAATCTTACCGAACGTGGAGGTGGAGCTGAAATACTTCGACCTGGGTCTGCCCTATCGTGACCAGACTGATGACCAGGTGACCATCGACTCAGCTCTGGCTACCAAGAAATACAATGTGGCCGTCAAGTGTGCCACCATCACGCCTGATGAGGCCAGAGTTGAAGGTAGATCTGAACCTATTATGTTGAGCTGTCTGTTCTGAATAGTCACCAGATTTGACAGATTTGCTTTTTTGCACCGTTTTTTTGTAGAGTTTAAGCTTAAGAAGATGTGGAAAAGTCCCAATGGAACCATCAGGAACATCTTGGGTGGAACAGTTTTCCGTGAGCCAATTCTGTGTAAAAACATTCCCCGTCTCGTTCCTGGTTGGACACAGCCCATAACCATTGGCAGGCATGCCTTTGGAGATCAGGTATTTGAAAAAATCACAAAGAGATATGTATATTTTTTTCCCCCAGAAGGATCACAAGTGATTTCTGAAAAGTTTGTAATGCTTTCAGTACAGGGCCACCGACTTCGTTGTGGAGAAGCCTGGTAAATTTAGGATGGTTTTCACTCCGGCAGATGGAAGCAAGCAGGAGGAGTGGGAGGTGTATGACTTCCAGGCCGGAGGCTGTGGAATGGGAATGTACAATACTGATGAGGTAAGACCATTTTTCAGGATTTAAAATGCACCTAAAATGCATTGTTAAACCTTGAGAAAGTGACTTGTGTTTGTGGGTTTTTTTGTTATGGATTTTCATTTTTGATTTGCATCTTCAACTCACAGTCCATCAGTGGCTTCGCTCACAGCTGCTTCCAGTATGCCATCCAGAAGAGATGGCCTCTGTACATGAGTACCAAGAATACCATCCTTAAGGCCTACGATGGTCGTTTCAAAGACATCTTTGAGGAAATATTTGAAAAGTATGAGAAGAATTTGGTCTTCTGCACTTTGAGCATCCAGAACTGCATTAAGAACTGCATTTTGTCAGGATTGCAGAAGAGATGAAAGATAAATCCTATGCTATTCAGAATCTGCTCATTTTTAGATGGAGTCTACAAAATAAACGTCAACTTATCTCTGTCATGTTTTGGTCAGATTTTCGATAAAGATTAGTCTTTTTTTTCTGGGGGAGTGGAGGTTGTCAATGGGAGATTTTCCTATAGTTATTGCAATACAAATCAGAAATTTGTATCAACAAATTCAAGCTTAAAACAAGATACATCCGCAATGGCCACTATATTTTGATCTGTGTTTTGTCTTCTTTTAGGACATACAAGCCTGAGTTTGACAGGCTGAAGATATGGTATGAGCACCGCCTCATCGATGACATGGTGGCCCAGGTTCTGAAGTCCAGCGGAGGATTTGTTTGGGCTTGCAAAAATTATGATGGAGATGTGCAGTCAGACATTCTGGCTCAAGGTAAGTGTCTCAAAACAGGAAAATGAAGACATGCAGCACTTTTTTCCCCCTCTCATGATGACTTTTATTCTGTGTGTTTAATGTGTACAGGCTTTGGCTCTCTGGGTCTAATGGCATCAGTACTGGTGTGTCCTGATGGCAAAACTATTGAGGCAGAGGCTGCTCATGGCACAGTGACCAGGCACTACAGAGAACATCAAATAGTAAGGCATCCAGATCAGTCTTTATTGTGGGGGAAAGAAAAATCTAAAACCCAAAACTACAAATGTAGTGCACTACATGGCATTTTCCTACAACGGATGAAACCAGACACAAAGTATAAAAGGAGCATTCTTTCCTCTTTGTCATTAAACTAATATTCTTCTGTTTTATGGGTCAGTGTCGGACATTCCCAGCTGCTTAACATACCAGGCTTTATTGGCTATTAGCCTGCTATCGTTAATGGTTATCAGCCAGATTACATGACGCTTAAAGGAAACACATGGCTATTTAACAAAGGAAATAAAAAAGAAACCTTGGTCAAGGCCTGGTGCCAATAACTTGCTGGCACATTAATGCTAAGTGGGAAGAAAGCAGAATTTTACACAATGTAAAGCACAAAGTTTCTCCAGACTACCATGCATGCATGGATTGCTTGTCAGAAGTTTGACTGTTGGTTACAATAACATGGCTCCTCCTCCATGACTGTGATTTGCCGTGTAGGTACAACAATGTAAGAAAAGGTTGATATATTACGATAATATATTGACTCTCAAGGGCCAAATTAAAATAACTTATTGATTAAAATTGTTTTTTATCTCAGTAGAGCCAAATGAAAAGATATTCTATAATGTTTACTTTAAGTAGAGCGTATAGAATGTAGATATAGCTATTTAGTCGGATTTTAACAATTTGTTAATCGGTACTTTTATCCCTTTGAGGACATTCATGATTTTGACGTGCCCTAAAAGGAGAAGGAGTTTTACTAAGCCTTTCTAACATGGTGATATTCTGTGCTGGGGGGCGGGATTACTGCAAAGTAATGTAAATGGAACACCTTTGCTTCCTGGCCCTGCTTAGTTGGCTGCGGGGTATCGTTGTAAATCTTGAAAAAAACTTTTTACCATTGTTTTTTCTCAAAGTGGCTACAAAAGTAGGCATATCTCTTTCATTTCCTCTTGTTTTGTATGTGTTTTACATAATTGGAAGGCCTTATATCCACAATTTCAAAATCTGTAAAAACTTAAATGTCATGGCCACTCACAAATGCGCTTCAAGGACACATTTACAAAAATGTTACTGTTGACCTACTAGTCATTTACCAAGAACTCAAGTTTTCAAACTCCTGGCAAATGCTCTTAAATGTCTCCTAATGCGTTGTAATATAACCCTACTCAAAATTTGACAAATCCCTCAACAGCGTTAAATTACCACACAGTCATTTTGTTCTTGCAACTCAAAGACGTAGAACACATTGCTCTGTTCTTGCTGTGTATGCCAGGGCCTTTACCAAACCCACTAATTAGCTCAAATGTTGCTTAAGATTAATTGAAGTCCGCTACTGGGGTTGATTTCACAAAGATAGAAAACCTTTAGCTAAAGGTGTGTAGGTGTAGAAATTTTTAACAAATAATATCCTTGTTTGGCTTTGGTCCCCACATGTACGAGCAATGTTTGAGAGTTTGGGGTTAGTTATAAGAGTACCAGTATGCTGGTAATTGAGTTAAGTGTAGTTTAAGGGAACACCACCAAAATATAGGGGAATGTGTTTAAACTTCTAAATATGAAAACAATTTAAAAAAAACAATATATACATTATTTTAGCATTTTGCAAACACTTTGTTTTTTTATATTACAATTTACATCATCTCAAAACAATAGGAGCGAGAAAAGGTTCTGTCTGCTTTATCTTTGGTAATTTTTTCCCTATATAGATTGATTAAGTGTGAAATTATTTTTATTTGTAGGGCAAACCGACTAGTACCAACCCTATTGCAAGCATCTTTGCCTGGACGAGAGGGTTAGAACACAGAGGAAAACTGGATGGAAACTCAGATTTAATAAAGTATGCCATTTTTCCCCATACCCATTTCCAAGAAATTCTGCAGCTTAAAGGTTTTCTTAAAACTGCATCTTGGCTCTTAAGGTTCAGTAAGACATTAGAAAAGACCTGTGTGAAAACGGTGGAGAGCGGAGTGATGACCAAGGACCTTGCAGGCTGCATCCATGGTTTGGCTAAGTGAGTTTCTTTTTTTCTGGATTCTTTCAAAAGTGCCTCTGTAAAAGTTTCTCCTGAGTGTAATTACTGTTTTTTTAATATAGTGTCAAGCTAAATGAACATTATGTCAACACATCTGACTTCTTGGATGCCATTATGATCAACCTGGACAAAGCTCTGGGGAAGTAACCAATCAGATGACACAGTCTTCAAATCTACAAGAATTTACAAATGTTTACTTTTTGCTTTAAACACATTTGTGTGCGGATGGGTTGTATATTTTGGATAAATAAGCAATTGTGCCTTTTATTTCCTTTTCAGTAAGCATCCATATTTGAGCTTTAAATGGGTTTATACTGCATAAAAAAGAAGTACAATACAAATCATGTTTAATGTGAGTTTATGACAGAAGAAAGACGTTTCAGGTTTTTGGTTTGAACTTGTGGCAATGTCGGAGAACAGAATGTGCAAATCTGAACTTTTTTTGCAGTGTCAGCATTAATATAACAAATTAACCACAAAAGTGTTGTGTTTTCTCTTATCTAGATTATACCAAAAAGACTACATGATCACAGGTCAAGTGGATAAAAGATCTTCTCATCAATCACACTGTAGCAACTGATACGCTCATTGAAACATATCTCCCACTCTAAAAGATGTGGCCTCAAGCTAAAATGCAGACTGGCTTCTGGAATGGTTAAGAGAAGCTGATTAGGTCCAATTCCCTCACGGGACTGGGGCATTTGTGGGATGTACAAGACAAACTAGTCTTTTCCATGGAGGTCTGACTTCAAAAGTTTCAGGACTTAAAAGAATCTGCTGCTAATTTCTTGGTTCCAGGTACTAATGCCCAGGCTAGTTTCCTTTTAACTTCCTGTTTGAATTCCATGCAATGAATCAAACGGGGTGATTTTCCTTGTGCTTACGTCTAGTTTTAAAGGCTTATTTTAGTAGGGATGACGTGAACGTGTACAGCAGCCAGCAGTGTTCTCTTTATCAAGAAGCCATGTGAAATGGGACATTCAACAAACTGCAGATGGAGTGTTTAACCAGCAGATGTCGACATTATGAAGCTCAAACTTATTTTCACTTGGATACCTGTTAATATTTCAGCAACAGCCAACTAAGCCATTTTACTGACAGTTGCAATCCATCATCCTCACCGTTGCTATCGTTGCATAGAACATCCCCCTCCTCAATAAAAGTTCCATACGAATAATATGTAACCTAGAAAATTTAAGTTAGGAGAAACAAAAATTTAGATAAGTTTAGGAACAGTACTCGAATCACAAATATCCACATTATCACCCGTTTGTATATAAGAGCACTGTTATATTTGTTTTCTGTTTACCAACTTTCCAGCTGTCGTGCTTTTTTAGTTAAATATGATACAAGCCGCTCAAAACATAAAAGGACTACCTAAAAAACAATATAACTCCAAATCAACCCGTGGTCCAGGTATAGCGCTTGTGCCTCTAGCCCAAAACTGTGCAGGACGATTAGTTTTAGTATAGTTGGTTTGGTGATAGGTCAATCGTAATGTGGGAGGCATTACTTTTGTGTGAGCCAAAGGTGCTCCGACTGTCATAGGGTACCGGGATGAGATCCTCAGACCCATTGTTGGACCAGATGCCCGTGCAGAGGATCCTGGGTTCCTTCTGATGCATGGCAACACTGGGCCTCATATTGCTGAAGTGTGAGAGCATTGGTGTTAAGGATGGGCCCGCCAATTCCCCCGACCTGAATACAATTTAGCACATCTGGGACATCATTTTCTGTTCAATCCACGAACGCCACATCACTTTAACATTCCACTTTAATATTGAGTATAATCCAGATCTCTACTGTGTAGCGATTTTGATTTACAGTAATCATTTTGTTTCTCAATCAATTGCACTGTATTAAAGTTTTTCAATAAGAATATTTAATTGAGATGTAGGATGTTTTATTTTAGTGTTCCCTTTATCTTCAGAGCAGCGTACATACCTGGATGAGGAACTGGATCTGAAGGGAAGGTACCTGGTGGAAAGTGCTGAAAAGAAGTAAATCCGATAATCACAACCTCTTAAGAAAACAAATAGCTGCATTTATTCATTAAACTAGAAAACCTAGTAGATATTTCAAGATGAATGTCCATAAGACCATCCTTAAGGTTTATTGCACACTAGATCTGGCTAATCGTCTTCCCCAAAACAAAACCTGAAGGACCACTTCCAACTCCTCCATTTAATGATCAAATAACACGGTTTTCATCTTGTAGGCCAGTGAATGTGTTTTTAATTCCACTTTTTTTTTGTTGAGGTTTTTTCAAACATCTGTTAAGTAAAAAGGAAAAAACCTAAAAAAAACAAAACAGGTTTACCACACAAAACTGCTTATTCTTCACCTCATGTTATGAAAAGCAACCGTGAAACATCTCTGCGGTTCAATAATCCTATGAGTGAAGCAGAAGCTGTTGTTTAATAATATAGTTTAATAATATTGCCATAACTGGGGTTTCTTCCCCAACAAAAGTTTCAACAAAAAAAAAGTGCTTTGTATCATGTACTCGGTAATTCAAAAACTAGAGTGATATATTCACTACACAAGATATATTATTCATGTAAAGATAGACCATGTGGAACAAAAAAAAAAAGTGGGTAAACGCACTGCGAGTTGCAGGAACCTACAGTGAAAGGGCTTTTACATGCCAACAGTTTTGTCTTGGAGGCTTTTGCCTGCGTGGGAAAATACAAGTTATTCTTGTAGAGAAAACAAATCAGAAGTGGAAAACTTGTCAACAGCCGACCACATCAAAACGTCCGACAAACTGTTGGAATGTATAAATATGTAATTATCAAAACGTCAGTATTTAGTGAGGAACCGGTGAAAAGAAGGGGGAAGATGAGCTGGGAGATGTTTCTAGTTGGCGCTTTCAGTCGAAAGTGCGCCACGTGCGTCGGAAGTGTCTGAACAAAGATGGCAATCGGTTAATGTTTTTTCTTCTCTTAATTACATCTGCTGTGTCTTTTTTCGTTTGTTTTAAGTAACTGATACATACACACAACACACAGGTTTTGACTGTCCATCAGTGACAGTTTGTGAGTCAGTTAGTCTAGTTATTTTGTGAAAGTAGCTCCGGGACACATCAGCAGCTTCACAGTCTCTGCTGCAGGCAGCAGGGTTGAAACTGTCTCCTTTGAAGCAACGCCTCCTTCCAGGCCTCCCATCAGCGTCCGTCAGATTCTGGAAGGAGGCCTGAGCTATAAAGGGAAGAAGAAGAAAAAAAAACATTTCCTCCAGAGTCTCGAAAAACAACTAATTCCCATCAGCTTTAAGAAGAAGAAGAAGTAGAAGAAGAAGAAGCGAGTGGGGAAAAAGCAGGTTCTCTGCTCCAATAACGCTCATGGCGTGGTGTAGCTGCTTGTATCCTTCCCGAAATTGTAATATTCCTCCATGTCCTCTATGTTCGCTGTGGTGAGTTTTGTGAGGTTTTGGGACCCACTGTTGTCCATGTTGTCTGGCGATGTAAAGTTAAAGTTTTGGCTCTCATACTCGCCCTGGGTTTCCATTTCTGGAAGAGTTTCTGAAAATTCCAAAAAGAAAGGAAAGGAAAGCCGAATAAAGGCGTGGACAGACTTATTTATAAGTTATAAACTTATTTTTACAGGCTCAAAGGGTAGAAATATTTACATTAAAAACAAATACGTTGAAAGATTAATAGAACAATTTTAGGTTTAACATTAAAAGTAACAAATCTAAAACAAAGAACTAAAACCTTATAGTGGTTTAAAAAAAAGTAAACTTGATATCTTTATAGCACTGAGGATAAATGTTTCTTAGCTATCTTTATTTCATTTTATTATTGTTTATAAAACCTTCACCACTGCAAACTTAATACCTTGGTCTGGTACGACACCCAACACCACAGACATTCTTGTTAAATAATAATTTGCCAAAACGTTCGGTTAGGTAGGCGTGTAATCCCTTATACTGAGGCTACAAGAAGGAGATTTAAAAAATAAATGATCGTTTGGGGAAAGTTGAAGAATGAACCATCTTTAAAAACTTGTGGGCAGCATGTCAAGGCACAACTTGTGGAGCTAATTTTCTCCAACAACGTAATTAGAAAATCAACGTTCGCATTTGATATAACTTGAGCTTTTGTCTCACCTGGAAAGTAAAAACTCCAATCTCTTCACATTTAAAATGAGGACGGCAAACTCTTCCAAATATGGTAGAAAGGCCGTTTTCTGGATACCTTTAATTGGCTTTGTGAATTTCTGAATTGTCTTTAAAAGCAATTCTGTATTTCCGTTGTGACACCTTGTCATGTGCTTTCTGTGACAGACGGATAATCCATTGGTTTAAAGTCAACTGGATGCACCAGGCAATTTCCTAAACAA
Organism: Orestias chungarensis; assembly: GCA_032876305.1. NCBI lineage: Eukaryota > Metazoa > Chordata > Actinopteri > Cyprinodontiformes > Cyprinodontidae > Orestias > Orestias chungarensis. The sequence continues at coordinate 4,376,201 of JAVLVB010000557.1, read as the reverse complement.
ACTTTATTGACTATTCTAGTCTATGATAACATTGTCTACATTTTGTGTCAACAGTTGTTCATTTTCATGAATCCATAAAGTTTTTTTTCTTCTTCAATATATCTGATATGATTGAAAAGTTTTAAAAAGTTACAAATCAAAGTTAATCAACTAAACAAAAAAGTGTTATTCATTAACCAAACGTCATTTACATTAAAACAAAGCAGCACTCACCCTGTACTTCGGGCGAGACGTCCATTCCGTGCTTGACCTTCATGTGCCTGCTGAGGTTTCCCTTCAGGTTGAACTTACTGGTGCAGTAAGGACACTTAAAGGGCTTATTGCCAGCATGGAGATGCATGTGGCCCAGCAGGTTGTACATTCTATTGAAAGACTTCCCACAGACCTGGCAAGGAGAGAAAAAAAAGACAGCAATTTAGCAAAGCTGGCATTTATAAAATCTACATTCTATTCTATTCTACATTCTAAGAAAAGAATCTCTGTTATCTGCAGCCAGCAAGAAATACCAATCGCCCACCTTGCATTTGAAAGGCTTCACAGGCAAATGTACGATCATGTGGGTCTTGAGGGTCTGCTTCTGGATGAAGCTCTTGAAGCAGACGTGACACTGGAAGGGTCTGACGCTGTTGTGGATGAGCATGTGCCTCTTGAGGTTGGCAGACAGGGTGAACTCTCGTGAGCACACCTCACACTTGTGGCCTTTCATTCCCTGCAGAGCGCAAACAACATCAGCATGCAGGAATGGCACCAAACAATGTGAACATTTTATTTTATCTAAAAAGTTGGTAGTGGTAATTATAATGGCGTGAAGATGATAGTTATCTTGGAGAAAAAACAAACAAAAAACTTGCAGGTAGACTTTTCTTTAGATTTTCTTTGATGTAAAACTTCTATTGTGGCCGTATGTTGTCCTTCAAAATTGCCTTTGGTTTAGCCATTCCCATTTACCCTAAAAAGCTTTCCTGTCCCAGCTACAAAAAAAACAACAAATAAAATAAGACCATTTTGCTGTCAGCACCATGTGTCACCATACTGACATTGAGGCTGATGTGTAGTGTTCATTTTCACTCCACACAGCCTTTTGGATTTAAGCCAAAATGTTCAGATTTTCTCCAGCTAAGTAGCTTTTGTCAAAGTATAAAGACTTAAATCAAGTATATGCAACAGTTAAAAGTACCACTAAAGAAATACAATGTCAAAAGCTTTAAGTCACGTTTATCAGGCTTTCTTTACTTTGAGTATACATAATATATCAAACATGGAGTTTTCGAATGAGAATCCTGACATGGATGGAATATTCATGAAGATTCAAGGATTCTTTATCTTCATCACATCACATGTGGTACATGAGGTGGGACGAAATTGTAATCCCACGGTCTAGTTTACACCCTGAGAGCAATTGTAAAATAGCTAAAAATAAGAAGACTTTAATGAAATATAAGAAATATAAAATAATAAGATCGGTAAACACACAATATACAAAATACAAAATTTAGGAAGTCGGACATAGAAGCAGAGAAAATCTGGAGTGCAAATTTGCTGTAACAGCATGGATGGTTCAGTAAAGTGACATATAAAAGTGAGATATTAAAGTGATCAGTGCCGGTTAAATAAAAAAGTGTTTTTAATTTGTGATTGTCCTTGCGTGTGCTTGAGAGTCTTACAGCTTCTGGAACGAAGCTGTTTCTCAGTCTGGTGGTTTTGCTCCACAGCCGCCTCCTGCCTGAGGGGAGCGGGACGAAAAGTGAGTGTGCTGGGTGGGTGGGATCCTTCATGACGCCGGGGCCCCTTTTCCTGCATCTGGAGGTGTAAATGTCTGTGGTGCTGGGGAGGCTGACTCCAACAGTCCTCTGTGCAGCCTTCACCACTCTCTGCAGGGCTTTCGTGTCTGCAGCAGAGCAGCTTCCATGCCACACGTTGATGCTGGAGCACAAGACGCTCTCCACCAGACACCTGTATACTTGCCCCGTCTGAAGTCCATAATCATCGCCTTGGTCTTCTTTACGTTAATGCAGAGTTGCTCTCTGCACCAACCCTCCAGGTGTTCCACCTCCTGCCTGTAGCTGGACTCATCACTGTTTGTGATGCATCCAACCACTGCTGTGTCTTCCATAAACTTCACAATATGACAGCCTGGATGGATAGGGGAGCTGTCATATGTGAGCAATGTGAACAGGAGGGGGCTCAGCACACAGCCCTGAGGGGAGCCAGTGCTGAGGGTGATGGTTGGGGAGGAGACGTTGTGAATCCTCACAGACTGCGGCCTGTTGGTCAGGAAGTCCAGGACCCAGTTGCAGAGAGAAGACCTCAGTCCAAGTTAAGAGAGTTTGTTTATCAGGGTCTTAGGAATCATGGTGTTGAACGCGGAGGTGAAGTCCACAAAGAACATACGGACGTAGGAATCCTTCTGCTCCAGGTGGGTGAGATATGAATATTGAGATATCGTGACAAATTTAGTTACCAAGTAAAACACATGGAGAGAATGAAAGATTATTGCATGTTTCTTAAGGAGACCTGGAATAATGGCAAAAAAGAGCCGTGAAAGCTCAAACATTTGTTAGTAGAAACGTCATGCCAATCAAACTTGTCTATTTTCACAATTATTAGCTCCTTCTGGGATGATTTTTTTATTTTGCAGCTATGAATACAATATTCCAGCAATGTATTGCCAAAGACCCCAGCCATCCCAGGAGCCATCCATGAAGGCAACGTTGGAAATCTATCTTGCATATACTGCTGACTAATTGGCTCAAATTAGACACTCACACATATGAAGCTTGGTTTGAAATAGCAAGATAAAATGGAATTATGCACCAAAAGATATAGCCCCTTGTCTTCTTAAGTTTTGTGGTACTTCTTTAAATAGGTGCATAGCAAGATATTTAGTACCAAAGCATTTGAGTTCACCATCTGGTGAACTTACCTAACTGTAAATGTGTGCTGAAGTGTATTTTACGGATGAAAACATACTAAATGTAAAGTTCCAACAAAACGGAGAACATAGTAATATATCTAGCAATCTTTTAAAAATACCTAAAATATGTTGACATCAGGAATCAGACATTAGGAGCAGCCTTGAGTTTTTCTTTTTTTTTTGTTTGTTTTCTACAAAAACGTGCTGCTGCTTCATTTACTCTACATTGCAGTCAGTCTGGAGAGATCCAAAGTTCACACCAATTAGAGCAGAAATAGTTGCGCGAGGTGTTTGTATGAGCATATTGTCCATTTGAACACCCTTTACACAACAAACAGGTTCTCCACAAGGGGGAGCAGCAAACAAACCACAGAGGAGAACATGCCAACCCACTGCAGGGAATTGTTCATTTCCCCACCTCTATAACCATATAGTCTTTGAAAGAATGCAAAAAAAAAAAAAACTGTAACTGCTGCGTATTTTGTCATTTATTGATCTAGGTTACCAACAATCCACACCAGTATCACCATCCACAACATCTTTCTTGGAAGTTATGAGGTCATGAGAACAACTTACAAAATAACTGTATCCCAATTAAAAAAAAAAAAATATATATATATTTATGTATATAAATAAATGTATATATATATATACAAACACCAGTCCTACTACATTTTGTAACTTCAAGAAATGCACACAAGCTTTGTTGTTTTTGGATGTCGCCTGTGACACAGTTTGAATGTTACTTCCTTCTGTGATTCAGTTGTTTTCTATATGAAGATAATATTCATTCTCTTAAAATAAAAATAATAGAAAATAAACTACAACAAACACATAAAAGTGATAAATATATACGCAGAAACATGAAACATGAATCTATTTTCACCTTGCTCCATCAGACCTGTTCTTAAAAAATGATTAACTCTGAACAGCAGAGTTAAAGTTTAAAAAGTTAAAAGTTAGATTATCTGAAGTTATATTAAAGTTATATTAAACTAAATGTGAAGAAGTTGAGCAAAATTTTGGGATTTTTTTCTTTTAATAAGCTCTTTCCAATTAATATTCCTAAGGAAAATTAAAAAAAATAATGAAAATTTGTATTCATACATGGCTCCGAAAAGCAGACTGGAGAGGAAAACAAGCAAATATAATGAATAATCAAATAGTTTTAAATCAAAATTCAGCTTTGAATCGAACACTGATTCTGAATCGTGTCCCCAAAAATCTGAATCTGATAAAATTGTTAGTGAAAAATTCCCCATACTACTGCCTACACATAGAGTAACAAGATATTTATCCCAACGAATTATAGTTATAGAATAATTTCTTTGCAGTAAAATCACAAACAAATAAAGGAGGTTAATAGGATAATATTCAAAGCATGCATATATTTACAGCTGTCAGGAAGTGGCTGGTGGGATTACCTTATGAGTTAGCGAGTGCTGACGTAAGTGGTGGAGCTGCACAAACTCCAGGCCGCACTGGGAGCAAGTGTAAGGCCTCGGGCTCTGATGCTTCAGGAGGTGGTTCTGGAGCTGGCTTCGATATGCGAAAGACTTGTTGCACTCGGTGCACTGGAAGGTGTGGGGGCCTTGGTGGCTTGTCTGGTGCCGTTTCAGATGAGCGTAGGTGGGGAACTCCATGCCGCACTGCGAGCACACGTGGCAGCGGCCGCGTTCGTGCTTCACCTCGTGCGCTCGCAGCTCGCTGGGATAGGCAAATCCCCGGCGGCAGAACCGGCAGCTGTATGGCTTGACGTCGGTGTGTTGGAGCATGTGTCGCTTCAGGTGGCTGGTCTGGGTGAAGCCCTTCTTGCAGACGGTACATTTGTGGGGCCGCGTACCTTGGTGGGTCAGCAGGTGGGTTTGGAGGTGACTGGGCTGCTTAAAGAGCTTTCCGCAATGCGGGCAGGCGTGTGGTTTGATGCCGTTGTGGCCCAGGATGTGCGTGACCAGGTTGTACTTCGAGGTGTAGGATTTATCGCACATGCGACACTTCCACCGCTTCAGACCGTCACCCACATCCACGCAGTAAGACTCATCGATCTGGATGTTTATATCCAGGCGGTCTACTCTGCGGCCGCCGTGTCGCCGGGGAGGCTGAGGGTGTGGGGGCTGCTGGTGTTGCGCTCCTCCGCTCCCGTCTGTCCACATCATGCTCTGGCTGCTGTCTTCGTACTCGGCACCCATGCCCATTTCTGTAGAGTCATAGCTGCCCACCTCGCTGGTCTGAAAGTAGCTGCTGATAGCTTCGTCCTGCTGAGTGGGCTTCATCATTGCGTTTCCCGGGTGTTCCACATCCTCTTCGTCCTCTCTGCCCCCTCGGCAGTGGCCTCCCATCTGGCGCTGGAGTCCTCTGTGACCCTGCTCTGCTCCTCTGTGAACCACTTGGGAAGGAGGAGGATGGACGTGAGTGTTAGCTTGCTGCTGGTTGGTTACTTCACGCTCACACTCAGCACAGTTCTTGTTGGGACCTCTGAGAGTGGCAGGATCTACCTGAATTAAGCCTCCTCTGGGGGCCATATTGTTCAGCATGTGGACGCAGGAGGGTATGGCAGAGGCCACCACTTCCCCTTTCACATGGGGGGAGGTCACATCCCCGCTCTGGAGGGGGTGACGATCAGGGATGACCATTTTCGTGTCCACATGTTGTGGCGGCGCTGCCTGTTGCCACCTCCTCTGGCTGCAGCTTGGTTGCATCTGGCCGTGTTCTCCTAGGTTGTCTCCGAGGTAATCTCCGTTTGCGCCAATAAGCTGATCTGCGTACTCGTAATCGACTCCGTCTACTGGGGGGGCAGGGGATTCTTTGGGTTCACCTGTGTAAAAGCCGTTGGGTGCAATAGTAGCTCCAAACACTTCATTCTGGGAGATGAGACCTAGCACGGCAGCCTGGGCCAAGGACAGCACAACTACGGGATCTGTCTGCGTGCTTATGTCCACCAGCCTGGCCATTACCTTGGGCTCACATCTACCCAGGCGCCGGCTCGCCTCCTCCTGAAATAGAAAGGGACAATTTATTTTATATATATATATATATATTTTACACATCGTCAGCATTTTATAATAAAATTGTAAAAAACGTTAATTATAAAAGTTCATTTCGACCGTTTTTTTAATTCTATATTGAACAGCACAGCAACAAAGAAGTTGACATAAAACAGAATGAGATGGGTCCCCTGGTTTACATACACAGAAAAGCATACATTCTAATTTGGCAGATGCAAAACTGCAGAAGTCTTTAATTATAAGTGAATTGATACCATAAAAAGAGGATTTAAGGATCCAACTTTGGACAACATAAATGAAAAAAAAAATGAGAAAGATTCTGATTATTTCATTACAGGAAAGGACGCATGCTTGCATTTTACTCTACAGAGATCTCGTCCTTTCTGCAACTCCTTCCAGGCTGTCGCCACAGAACAGCAGCGACTTGGCATATGATTTCACCTCCGATTCACTCGATTATCCCCAGTAGGGAATTGAACATCCGGGTCCGGCTGTAAAACCCAAGCCACCGCAACAACCCCTCCACCAATAAATCCCAAAAAAACTATGTTTCCAATAAAAACTGAATGTTTAGTTATGATCAGCTTGACCGGAATGTAAAAATCTGCGTCACCGTACTAAATCTGAGGTCTTAAAGGTGAAGAGTGAAGAAGACTCAGTGAGCAGTTTTCAGTACCAGTGTGGTGCTAAAATTAGAGCACTTTTTTTTTTTTCCCCATCTGCACCATTTTCATTTAGCTATAGTATCTCGGCTTGCTAAACATCTACTTAGGAGTCGGCACCACGATAAGTTGGGAGTCAAAAAAACCAACCGAACATCTTATTGGTATTCAGATCATGGATAGCATTGAAGTATTTTATCCTAAAAAATATCCCAACCGAGCAGTCTTTGGTAATTGCGATTGTTGCACACATCGATATTTTTATGACAACTGTGATTCGATACGTTGTGCAGCTCAAGATCCCAACACGTAAAACAACTCAATTCTCAAATCTTTATTTTATCAATGTTTTTTTCTTAATCTGTAAGATAATGTTTTTTAGGGTGTCTATTTGAGGGGGAATTACTGCTTTCAGACTGTTAAATGTGTGTAGATGTAAGTGATTTTCTGAAAAACGTGAATATTTTGATATTTAGTGATTTTTTTTGCCATCTAAATAAAACTCGGTGTAAGAACCCTGGCTTTAGAGCCTCAAAATAAAACGCTGTAGCAGTCAACAATGGTTTCTGTGTCTTTACATGAGTTTAAATTATGTGTTAGTAATTCCAAAAGTGATAAACAAGTTGGACTAAGACATAGGGTTAAACATGGAAAACAAAAAAAGCAGGAGTTTAGGTCAAACTGCAAACCTATGTAAAAGTGACACTATTTTTGCTGATGAGCCAAGACCAGATCAGTCAAGAAGCGTGTCATTGCCAGGTCTCAACACTATAACTGGGCAGTTTCAATTTAGTTTAGTTTGATACAGTGATGTTTGTAATTATTGATAATCACAACCAGAGGATGAGCTGACAATTAACGCTAATCCTCATATATATGGTGGTGACAACAAATTGATACATCATTTAACGATCTAACACAGCAAATCAAGAGTTTTTTTAATTAAGGAGCAATAAAACTAGTATTGTCTTGTCCTTGCAATTAAAGATGTTTAAAAAATGCAATAACAACAACAACAGCCACAAAATTATGGATACATGAATCTCAATTTTCTTTTTTCGAGAATGAAATGAAATGATGTCTGTCTTCAAGTAACTCCTGAGATATGGGGAGTGACAAGAATACATAAAAGACAGGATCCTAATCCACCATGATAACTATGCATGGTGTGATTGTTAAGGGGGATTTGATGACCTCCTGATATTTACTCACAATAAAGCACAAGGAAGGCTGGGGGGAAAAAAACAAAAAATGGAAAACAGCAGGAGAGGAGAAAAACAGTAGAAGAACAGGAAGAGGGAAGGAGAGAGAGGAAGCTCAGGATGGGCAGGAGTCTAGTTGAGGGGCAAAAGAGAGAAACAGAAATGAAAGGTGGAGGAGACTGACGGGGAGACAGAAAGGTATAAGGAGGAAGAAAGTGGGAGGCAGCAGCCAACAGGCAACAACAAGACAGACGAGAGGGAGAGGCAACGAGTAACCTGGAGACGGACGGAAGAAGAAAAAAAAAATCCAAAATGAAAGCCAGACTGAATAACAAATGTCAGGTAAAACAAAGACCTGGGAGAAAGACAGCAAGAAAGAAAAGAGTTTTGAAAGAGCTTTAACGAAGAAAGGCGATAATAGACAAACACCAGAGAGAGAAGCCTTCACAGAATCCGGTTAAGCAACTTTAAAAACAACATCTGAACAGCATTGCGGGATCACCGATTACAAGCATTGAACCGTCTCCCAGCATGCTGCCAACCGCCTCGGTGCTCTGAACACGGCTGACAGAGAACTCACCACACTCCTCCTGCTGTGAAGTTTCAGGTGCTTTAAGGACCTCATTCTTCAGCGTGAGTGACACTCGCTTCTGTCTGCCTCCCCTTTATGATGGAGGGAAAGATGGGCGGGACGAGCCCTAAGCCCTCCTCATCCTCCTCCTCCTCCCTGCTCTCCACTCTGTACAGTTTTAGAAGTGAACGCAAGCAGCACCAACAACGCACGGCAGAAACAAACTAATGTTTTTCCACCGAGTGAGCGTGTGGCCGGCGGCGTCAATCATCAGCTCATACATCAGTGGTGCGGAAGGCTCCTTGATTGTCCGAGGAGAAACGAGGCAAGTCACCTCAAAGCTCCAACATAAGAGCTCAAAACACACAAGCGAGAGCATTTAAAAATCAACATTATATCTGTCTGGGATTATCCATCTACGACTCGCGCCTCTCTCCAACTACTTTCCTCCTTTTCTGTCGTTCTTTGTTTCCGTCTCTTCCTCAGTCTACCGCTCCGTCTTTTCCCCCTTTCATCTGCGCGTGTGTCTCCTTTATGAAGTGATTTTTACAAGATAAAAAAAAAACAAATAGTTGCAAGACTATTTCAAGGACAGTCTTTCATGGAAGTGTCAGTCAGGGTTAAGACGATGAAGAACACAGAATGAGGATGTGACCGAAGGAGATGGAAGGTGACTGACAAGGAGATGAGCAAATTGAAGAGAGAGGGTGAAAGAGAG
>JAVLVB010000557.1:4356271-4367029 GCA_032876305.1 Orestias chungarensis | reverse complement strand
GGGGGGGGGGGCAAGAACTGAGTTAAATGACAAAGATATTTATCCTCTCTTTATGTAACGTCAACTACGACTCACATCTGACTGCGTTTCTGCAGTGACGAACTTCCCGTCTCTTTTCGGCTCTTCCCCTGCAGCCTTCCACAGATTGTAAAAGCAGAAATCAGGGAACCTTGGGGCCACAGGGAGGACAGAACACTGGCCCCCGATTTCAACAAAAGTCAAACAAGTCCATCGTTAATGCACATCATAAGAGAAACTAAGGATTTTATCCTGCTGTGTTGAGACGCATGAAAATAAATTCAAAAACAAACATTTGGATTTGAGAAACACTGACATCTAATCTTAGCTCTGTGATGGAAGATGGGTGCCGGCAGCTCATCTGGATTGGGCGTTGAACATACAATTTCACCTATCTATTGCTATTTACTTTATTAATGTGGTTGGTTTAGGTGCAGACATGTTTTGTGAAGTCATTGCTTTGATTAAAAGATGCAAAGCAAAAAAAAATCATCTGGTGACGGGACTCAGACAATATGAAGCTTGAACTGCCCATCTAAAATGTAAAAAAAATTTGGATAGTTCTTCTGATGAGTTAATGAACTGTAACCCTACCACACCATAAATTTAACACTCTTCGTGTTAAAGTTGTTACTGAGTGACAAACACTTAATGTTAGCTACCTTGTCAGGTAGCTAACATTGAGTGAGGTGTTTAAATGAAATGCTGATGACACCTTTGAGACGGTTCCTGTATGGATGAATTTCTCTCCTGCATAGCTCAGGTGGGACTTTAGTTCATTTCTCCACATAGAGTTTTTCAATGAACACTGAACTTACTACTTTCCATACAAGAATCCAGCTCAGATCTTTCTGCTTCTGGTTTGTTTTTGTTGTTTTTTTACCTCCAAACATTACAATCCCAGGATTATTCATGTTTATGAGAATTTTATGCGCCTTATGAGATGTTTTTTGTTTCTTGAAAATGTGACACATATTTTAACAAGCCATCAGTGGGGCTGAACAAGAAATAATCTAAAACAGGGAGTTAAGATTTCTGCTAGTTTCATGACTACTCACGCTGTTACATCTCCCTTCATTAACGAGGTTGACACTTTTTCCTTGCGTCATCCCATTTTATGCATTTTCCATTTATGTTGATTTTCTTTGCATGCCAACATTGAATGTTTAATCACAGTTATGGGATTTTGAAGTTATTTGCATCTTTAGAAGAAGATTTATTCAGTAAAATAGTGATTTGAAATGTTCAACTCTTATTTTACCCATTTGATTCTATTGAAACACAAGGTAACTATATTTAGTTTACATCATATTTATTTTTTTTAAACATTATTTCAACACTTCATAATCATTTTAATACTTCATATCACTGCAATTATGCATTCCTAATTAAATAAGGCAGATCTTGTTTCAGTGTTGGATCAGCTAAGACTGCTGTTGTAAGAGCCAATGATGTACACAATCATCCAGTATTATGAGTAAATGTAAGTAAAGTGCACTTCGACCCCGGCTTTGTTTTATTTTTCACAAATGGTTTTTTTATGATAAAATAACCAGTTATCGGGATATAGGCTACTGTATACTTATGTAATATATTAACAGTTCCTTTACAATGATTTTATGGAGTCAGGCACCAGATAAAGGGAAGGTTTAAAGTATTTGTAGAATCGGTTCATTTGCACAAATCAAAAAAATTAGCTCTATGGTTGCAACCAGGTTTCAATGAATACATGTTACATCCATCTCTTTTTAGTGTGCATACACTGCATCAGTTTTTCTATCATAAATGTGAGAACAGCTTTTTGAAATGTGTTTGATAATAGATCTGGAAATTGGCTATATTTATTTGTTGGGGTTCATTTAGTAAAAAACAAAAAAAATAAGAAGTTATGACTAAAAAGTAGAATAATATATTACTATGCAATAACATAAATTTGTTTCTGCTGTGACCCTCACACGCCCACCATTCTTTTGTGTTTGGGTTTTTTTATTGCTGGGAAAACCATACACATGTATTACTCCATGTTGGTGTTCAACATAAAAATTACCCAGAATACATAGAAATTTGTGATATTAAAGTGAAACAAAAACTTAAGAAGTATGATTACATAGGTTCACTGTACTACAGACGCCGCCTCAGGGGTTTTACAGTTTTACATCCCTGCCCAGTGACTAAATTCTTCTGATTTGGATTTTGGATATAAGAAATTAGGTTTGCCGTTAGTCTAATAAAACCACCTCCTTTCTGTTTCTCTCCTTCGCACACTACACTAAGCAAAACGTTATGTTATGGACCGGTCAGTAACCCACTTGTTGAATATATGCAAACAAATCAGCTGTAACATTATGAGAATTTAATAATTATTAGATGTTGTATACTTTTTTTTTTAATGATACAAATACTAAGAGGGCTTTAAATGGCACCATGTATAGAAAATTAAAATTAAAATTAAAACCAAATGCATTTTTTCAAGTCAAAATATCAGCTTTAATTCTTCTTGTATGGAGGTTTTGATTCTTGTTGGGTTGGATTTTTATTGTATAAACACTGTTTTAAGAAAAGTTTATCTCAGAAATGTCAAAACAACATGATGGAGAGAACATGGAGGAAAGGGAAAAAAGAGAGGGAAATGGCAGAAGACAAAATGGGGGCGTAATGGAGCAAGCGGATAAAAAGGAGGGAGAGAACAGATGATTGCATGAAATGAAAGAGGGATTGAAGGGGGAGGGAGGGAGGGAGGGGAGGAGATAAACAGAGCAGGACAGGGAGGAGGGAGAGGGCTGAGAGAGAAAGAGGGAAAGAAAAAACGAGAGGCTGCAGTGGGGGATGGGAGGATGCATAGTTAGAGCAAAGAGACTGAGAGCGAGACAGAAAAAAGAAAGAAAAAGAGAGAGAGATGAGACAGGGAGAGACGTGAGAGCGAGACAGAGATGGAGGGAGGGGCAGCGTGCAATGTTAGAGAAAAAGCAGGAGAAAGAGAGGAAGAGAGGGCAGGGAGGGGTAAAATATGATGGAAACCGAGGAGAGAAAAGCACGAAGGGAGGGAGAGTGAAAGAGGAAGAGAGGAGGAACAGAAAGAGGGGGAGGGGAAGTGAAAAAAGAAAGAGGTACAAAAAACAGGAGCAAGTGAGGGAGGAAGAGAGAACAAAACCCCAGTACCTTTGTTTTTGAGGTTTTACAAACATGGCTGCAGCCAAAGAACAGAAAGAAGCTTGGGAGTCTTCCTCTCTAACACAAACACAGTGTAAACTCAGCAATAACCACGCCGGTACCAGTATTGTTCCTCTATCCAGCGAAGGCCTACATGAGTCCATACGGCTATCTGTATTGCCTGTGGTGCATCACAGGAGTTCACAAACTCGATCCATAGGGGAGAGGAGCCAGGATCCAGCACTATGTAAAGATGGTGTTGAGCAGACAGAGGTGCACCAATCAATCGATCTGCAAGACATGGGAAATTGCCAATTTTCCCTAAGCAATCAACAACCACTCAATTCATGCTTTTTCCTGTTCAACAAATACAATAAAAAGAAGGAACTCCTACTATGTCTGTAGCAAACCTGAAACCACCCCTCTCCCTAAAATAATATCACTTCATAAAGTCAGATAAATTAACTCTGTCATGCCCTTTTTTTCTGAAAAACAAAAGGCATGGTTCGACACAACATATTCCATGAACTGCAGTCTGATTTAGACTTAGCCTGAGCACAACTTCTTTAGTCTGAATCAGTGCAGCCATGGACAAGAAAGGTAAAATAGACATTTAGCCCTCACTTATACCATAAATCAGACGAAATACAGTCAAAAAATGATTCAATGTTCATCCCCAATAAAATCAATCCTTTAACCTGGGAGATTCAAACTCAAGATCTTTCAGACCATTCAGCCACCGACATGATTACAGTCGGGTGAGGAGAGGGATAGTTTTATCATATATTCATGTGTTTCTCCCCAAAGCCCATTTAGAGGTTAAGACAAATCTGAGAAAGGTGAGGGATATGTTTGTAATGCCTTAACAGGGATGTAAGATCAGCATTTTATCGTCTGGATTAAATATAAGAGATGAGGCAGAGATGTGATGCAGACCAAACAGTTGTTTATTCCCAACACAGAACAGATAAGGGGGAGAAAAAACAATTCGGTCCGGTCTCAACATAAACTAACAATAATCTGGCCCGACCAAAACATGGGTGACAAGAAAAAAATAAACACGAGTAAACATTTAAAAACCACAACAAAATATCCAAACACTTAGTTAGCCTTAAAAAAAAAAAACATCCATTCATTCAACAGTTTGCTTTGTTTACATGGCCGTTTTTTTTTTTTTAATTGGTGCAAAATGTGAATAAGCCGTCACAGCACAACTACAAACAGCAACAATGAAATGCTTCATTCGGTTTGTTTGTTTAACAATTGAATCTGCAGGCACAAAAATCTAGATTTAATCCACCATCTTTCTCGTTTTATAAATATCTAGAAATGTCTAGACAGTTGGCTTAAATCCCAGCTCGTCTAAAGATTCACTGTAATCTAAACATCTTTGAGGAAAGAAACTAAATTACATGCACCGCAACTAGAAAATTAAGTCATCACACTGACCTATTCAATCTACCCAGCATTCAATAGTCTTCTGGACGTTTCATTATTTATTTAAAACATTGCTACATTTAAAGGTTTGTAAAAATGAGACTGAACATCAAAGCTAAAGACAGGGAGACTCATTTGTGATTAAAAGCACAGTATAAATCCTAAGAACCTATAAACTGAGCATCATTGATGGTTTTGCGCATGGGGCCTCAGGATAGTGACACCTGAAACGTAGAGGGGAGCAGAAGGGTTCCTGTCAGAGCACGACATTATATCCTTTGTTCACCAGAGGGCAACGCACGGTTTGGTTTAACTTTGACCGACTGTTTCAGCAACAAACCATCAAAATCAAAAAAATTAGCTATCCACTAACATTTAATCAGACTGAAAGCTGGCAGTAAAACAAAATTAAATGCGCAAGGACCATTTTTATTGCCCGTGACCCATGCTACGTTAAAAGGAGAACGGTTCTCACATATATGAGCATACTTATATATAGCAGATTCCATAAAATCCAGTAATGTTCAGATGAGCATAGTAGTACAGAGGTGTAACCTGCTTGTGAGAGGTCATGATTTGAAAATGAGTTAAAATAAAAGCACCTTCCGTATTTTGGGAATAGAGTGGTAAAATATTTTCCCCACCCAAGCCATTGCTGTGCACTCAGCTGGCTGAAATAAGTCCATAAAGCAAATGACTAAATCTAGGCTTTAATTCTTTATTTCTTTAAGTCAAAACTGAAGTTACACTTCTGGTTTTATGTGGAGTCAAAAACAGAAATCTAAACTCCGATAAGAAACATATGACCTGGGTAAGAGAAACATTGTGTAAGTGCAGCAACGCTCTTACTAGTTTGATTTGCTCGTGATAGGGCATAATCATCAACAACATATTAAGAAAGTGTTTGACCCCCAAAGAAAAACTGACACACAAACACTTTAAGACACCCTTGAAACCCAAGTAATCAGCATCAGGTTGAAGATATAATTTGGCATCAGCATCCATTAAAAAGATCTGACAAATCAATGTGGTAAGAGCTCCAATCCTGCCCTGGTGGTGATGAGTCAAACTGATCTAACCAATGGTTTCATCGAGCTGCTCTGGATTTGCACAAAAAAACGTGTCTGGATTCGTGTAAATGGCGATAAAGAGAACATATGGAGATTAATCTCTGCTTTTTAACCTTTTAGATAAGCAGTGACACAATGCTTGCTTAATTTTATTTCCAATTTATGGATAAGATATTACAAGACAACGCAGGGAAGTGGATTCAATTTCATTAGAAGGGATCCCCCTGTTAATTTCATTTGAACCATACGTTGCAGTTTACTTGCATGTATGTCCAACATTAAAAACTCAAAGCAATCAATACACTGCATTTATGTCTCGATTATTATCTCTCCTGATCTTTTCAAAGTAGATGTGGGTCCATCTATTTGTTTATTTTTATTTGCACCACTGCTTTATCTTTCATCACTCTTTTGTTTATGTATCCATGGATGCTCCATGCCCCTTTTCTCCTCTCTTTATGCATTTCCCCGTGTTTTATCTTTCCCACTTCTCGTGCTTTTCTCCATCAGCAGCATCTCTTCCACAGTTTACTTTTAATGCACAAACCACATGGAGGTTAGGACCTTGCTGAATCCCCTCTCAGACACACATTAAAACACAGACCATTTCTAGTAAAAAATTTTCTCATCTTGATCTTCCTCTGGCAGAGATGTGCTACACAATAGCGCCCCCAGACATCAAACCTAAACTTGCAGTCATAATTAAGAAAAGTACTTAAGAAGTGTCGGATTTTCTACCTTTATTTGAAGTGTATAAAGCAAAACCTGTTTTTTTCCAAAATTCATCTCAAACAACTCAGTTTGTTGAATAATCGGTTCAATACGAAAAAAATATAAAAAAATAATAATAATAATAATAATAGTTTTTGGCAGGTACAGGCATCAACCAAGAGTATGCACACGAAACAAACAAAACTCAGATAAGAGTGATGCTTCAACATGTTTTGTGCAGCACATCCTTCCCTTTTTTGTTGCCAGCATCTACGGTCTCCTCTCTTTCAGGTATAGCACCATCACAGTGCATCTAGATTGGGTCGTTTACCAACTCAGCCCAAAAGTGCGTCAGGTAAATTCTGCGAATGCTGAACCGAGAATAGGCCAGGTGTAACTGTAACTGATAATGGTTAATCAGGCCAAAGCTCATCTATTGGCATGGTTCGGCATTCTACTTTCTCTGTTTCCACTGACAGGAAACCCATTACCCAGGGTTCCCTTCGGTATCAAGTCCGTAGAACAACAGTATGATACAGGTTAAAATGGCGCTACTGGCATCAGACAACACAGTCCATTGGTTGGAGGACAGAAAGACGCAGCTGCTTGCAACATTAGATGTTTGGGCTTAGTCCCGCCTACCCAGAGAGTCCAAATAGTGGTGGAGAAATACACCAACCCATAAAAGTACCACATTGAACTGCATCCACCTGTGCTGTACCACTAAATAGAAGAAACACTTTAGTGTCTCTTATGCCATTACTTTGACTATACTCACAAAAAGGAGGATGCACTTAACAAAATAACATGAACAGGCTTTTATAATCTCAGAAACAACCAGGGGTCCATTTACCACACTAAAAAGAAACTGAAACACAAATTTTAATATTTTTTTATAATTTTTTTTCCCCATAGATTTGATATTTTTAGACCTTTGACCTGTTTCTTTTTTTCCTTCCAACAACCACTTTCTACCAGTTCAACACCCTAAGCTCGGGCCAGAAACTAAAATGAGATTTCATCTTTCAATAAACGTAAAAGAAGTAAAAGCGACAAAAAAGAAAATCTGGGACATGTAGCTCAGGTATTATTGGCCTCACCACCAGGCAGAGTGAGAACTGCACGACCCTCACCAAGTGACACACAGATGTAGGAACGGGACGGAGAGAGAAACGGAGATGTAACAATAGTGAAAGCACCCCGTGACACTCAGAGCTAAAATCATACCAAAGAGTGTATGAACTAGGCTGCTGCTCTGCATTATGCTAGGACCCGGTAGTCGGCTGGGTGAGTGGAGTGTTGCAGTGATCCATAAAACAAAACACCAGCTATTAATAGGATCAAAAATTTTTTATTAAGATATGATCAATTTGAAAAATTAGTTTTCTTTTTTTAAGTTCTAAAATAATTAGTCTGCACAACATTTATTACACACAAATTGAATCTAGAGTAGGGGTGTCCTGACCTGCTATTTACTTCAGATTTCGGTAAAATATCTGGTAAAAAAAATTACATCAATGTATATATAAATCAATATAAAAGTTAATGACGGCGCTTGTATCCAGCATGCAGAGCCCAGTGATCAATACAAAGTCGTTCGCCAATTTGCTACATATTGCCTATGTCTTATGGGTTCAAAATCGTTATCAGGTAATACTTAAGATTCCGATATCCATATCGTATCGGAAGTGAAGAAGTTGTATCCCGACACCTCTGGGGAGATGAGCTTCGTTCCTCTGGACCTGAAGTTAGACCCAAGCTGATGTAATAGGTATGATGCTGGAACTGCCAAATAAAACAGTGTCTAAGTGGAAACAGACCTAAAACTAACTCATTTCTGCCTGTTTGAATCTCCGTAGAAAATGAACACAGCTTCTGATTAAACACTTAAATAATAGATAGTACCCAACATGCATAATAGTTTTGGACAGTTAAAGCTAAATATATAACCGATTCACAAGGGAAAAAAATGTGCGACGTTCATTATGAAATTCCCCTGGGTCCATCTTCTAGAACCATATTTTATTTCAATTGCATCCTCTTAGCCACTTCTTCAAGTCTCCAAACAGGGGGCGTCCAAACTACGCTGAGTGGCTCACTCGTAACCCTCGAAGATAAAATGTTCATTTATGCGAATGCATGTTTGTCTAAATGAACTGTGAAAGCCTTTGATACTTTCCCTGATCGGAGATTAAAATCTAATTAAAATGGATTTCATTGATGTCATGAATAGTATTCACTTCTTTTTAAATAAATTTCTTTTATATTACTTCTGAACCGAGCGACAGCCTATTCTTTTTGCTGAAAATAGATCAAATGTGTAAAAGTACCCCAATAAATATATAAAATAAAATAAAATAACACTCTGCTTGCATTTATTTAAAAAGGAGTTTTGTACTTATGCTGAAATATTTGGACATCACTTCTCTAAGTTAGTTGTAGCTCCAGCTGCATGTTTAGACTAGACTTTTGTTATTCTTTTACAATTTCCTTGTTTTTAGCTCCCTCCATCACCCTCAGCATGATGCTTCCCCCTTCATGTTTGCCTATGCTGTATATTTTAATTTCCTTTTACCATCGAGGCTTTAAAGATCAGCCACATCTGAAGACAAACCTTGTTCTAAACGTCTCCATGGCTTTAGATGACAAACAACACCATGTGTTTATTTAACAAAGTTTCTTTTTTCCAATCATGTATACCATTAAGGCTATTTTTTTTTTTTTGCAGCAATATTTTTTCTGTTTGTAGCACACTTTACCTTTTGACCTCTAAAAATAAAGGGTCATAACTTTTTTTACGTGGAAGCTGTCCAATAGTGGGGCAAAGCTTCATGTGACAACAACAGTAGACAAGACTGTTGTTTTTAGTTGTGTTACACTCTCACTTTCCCCCACGTGACCAGGGGAGGCTTAGATTATTGGGAGCTTGTTTCTGGGTCTACTGTGAAAGTGGAAATGACAAAAAAACCTTAATTAATAAGTCTCACGTTGCTCGCTGGCACTCCTCCTCTTCTGAAGAACTTATCACTGCAGCCACACAGGGCTTTCTTTCAAAAATCGCACACAAACAAACTGGCAGTCTATGCCGGATATTGTTCAGCATGACTGTATCCAGCAGGCACCACACATTAGGCCATTGTGCTTTGAGAAACACCAATTTTTTTTTTTTTTTTTTAAGCCTGCCTGCCTGCAGCACAGCCATGCACTGCAATGTGCTGACACCATCACCGGCTTTTCAAAACCGATTTTATGCTCCCTTCCCACATCTTGATAGACAAGAAAAAAAAAAATGCTATAAATTAATGAAAGTGTTCCTCGTCATAAAAATCTTTCAGAACAGCCAGATATGATTTTTTTTTTTTTAAACACCAATCGAGCCCCCGTGCAGCAGTCTTTCGCCTACTGTAATCCATGAGCGAATGGCTTCAGATTCTCTGAGCAGAATACAGATTGTGTACTCGCAGCAGCGCTGTAATAACATGTTATTGATCCACACAGGGTTGATCTAATTTTTTTATTTTTTCTAATTATTATTGTGGAAAGCAAAAACGTTAAACATGAAGGTCGTACATCCTGAAAACTAAGCCCAGGCAAAACAGCTGGGAGATCACAACACATGTTATACCATGCTACAGCGATCATTGTGAAACTGTCCGTCCTGGTGCATGAATGAGTACAAACGAGGAAGATGTATGTTGCGGCAGCAAATGTACAGACTCAAATCTTTGTCTTGAGATGTCTTTCGACAAAACACATCTAAGGAGAAGGTCAGCAATCGAGAGGTGGTGGAGAAACCCTGCGGTAATAGAAGTTACAACAACAACTCAGCTTCCTTACTGCATCTCTAAAACACTCAAATATCAAAACCAACAAGTACATGATAACGCCATAGCCTGAGAATGCAAGGTTACCATTCAAGTAACTACTGTCACAGAAACACAACAACAAAGAGAGGGGATTATTGCCCTCTATTGCCTTGAATTTTTGTAGAACAGAGTTTTCTGACCTGTAAGGTAAACACACTTTCACCCTACACCACCTACTATAAGCTGCTAAGTCATATGAGTGTTTCCATCCAAAGAACATCTATTAGATTACCTGAAGACCACACTGAGATTTTTATTTATTACTGCAAGCCACTGAAGTCATCAGAGCATATCCCACCCCCACCACCCCCAACACTCTCCCAGGGCTGCCAACTGCTGTGCTCAGTTTGCAGCTGGCTTGCTGCATACATACAGTGTACCAACCTCATGATGCGGTCAGCCAGTGCCTGGCAGGTATGCAAACATGAAATATAAAACAAAAGGGGATAAGGAGCAGTTCTTTAAGCATTTTATGACGGAAAACAAGCACCGGGATCACAAGTGTG
>JAVLVB010000557.1:4330318-4356171 GCA_032876305.1 Orestias chungarensis | reverse complement strand
TGCAGGACTCAAGTGTTTAAACTGCACTGGCCTTATTAGTGCACTAAGTGGATACCTGCACGGCCTATCAATGATGTCTCCCAGCAGTGGGATTCAGGCCACCTGGTTGTGAGGCTGACCATGCAGGAGGAACAGCAGCAGCAGGTGCAGGTGCAGGCCGGGCTATAGGTCATCCGCTGCAGTGCTTCTTCCTGCAGCCACAGCTGAGGATGGCTGGCTCTACTTAAAGCTACACAAACTAAACTAAACAAGGGGGGGGGGGAACAAGCACTGGGAAGAGTTCTGAGCGAAAACTTTGTTTCAGACAGGCCTAGCAGAGACATCCTGGCCTCGAGCAGACTGGGGATGCACAAATGAGGGATATCGGTGTCTCTCCTCCTCATTATATTATTATTATTATGAATTGTGGGTCTCTGTTCGCTCCATCCCCCCCTCTGCCGTGTCGACGCCATCTGTTTGTACCAAGAGAGAATGTGGAAGTCAAAGAGAGAGAGAGAGAGAGAAAACAGACGACATTTTAACTGTAGTTGCTGACCTACATCGTCGGCTGCGAGGAGAGAAAGCCGCAAAAGACACGACGAGCTTTTCCGAAAACGATAGAGGAGGGTGGGGGGGGGGGGGTGAATGCGGCTTGACCAAAGAGAGGAATCTGGGTAAGTTATGGTTGAAACACTCCTGCTATCAGCGGTGCCAATTCACACCAAATAAACGAACCAAACGATCAAATAACGACAAACTAAGAACTACTCCGACGTAACAAAACAAACACACGCAACTCACCTGATTCCAAAAGCGGTTTATGGTGGCGACGTGTCCGCGGCGAGCGTCGAGACGCGGAGGAACACGGACCGCCGCTGGATCCCCTGTTGTGCGGCAGGGAGGAGGCAAGCGAAGGGAAAACGGGCTGACGCGGACGAATAAGCAAGCGAGCTCCTCCTCAGCGCCACCGGCGAGAGCCCGGCGTGGCTCTTTATCCGCGTTTACTCACCTCACTAAAACATTAAGTAAATAAAAAGAAACCGTTTCATCTTCGGTGAATATTGGAGCTTTTTTAGAATCTGTGTGATTTAAGATATTGCATACAAAATGGCTCGTGACAGGGATTTGAGCCGTAATTCTGTTTCATTTATATTTAAGTTTGATCAAATAAAATTTAAGCAAAAATTTATTTTAACTCTTTCTTTCATTCTTGTTTAAAAATAAAAATAAAATAATCGTTTGTGCATTACCACAAAAGCCACTAGATGGCAGCATGCTTGCATCCTAACAAAGTCGTCCATTCACTCTTAAGGGATTGTGGACAAACATAACATTACAACCAGTGATTTGTTTATTTCTTTATTTTTATATATAACAATAAGACACATATATGAAATACAGTCCAAACCAAAACATAAATGCATATTTTAAACTGACCTCAATCCCAGCAGGTTAATATTGGCTGGTAAACATTGGTTACTGCAATTGTTAAAGGATTGATTTTACAGCAATCCCCTGTCTTGAGCAAACATGGCGACAGTGTAAGCAAGGGGTTTGGAAAGCTGGTTCTACTGTAAAGAAGTCAGAATGCACAATACATCTGAACTTTGTTGTGCATGTGCATGTAGCATTAGAACTGTATCATGGAGCAGCCTGAAGCAGATAGTCTGGGATAAAGAAAACTGTTTTACTTTGATGCATTGACCAATGATCTGGTAGGACACCTGGTGTTGTGCCTTACAAGTGGACGTTACCTTTACACATCCTTCCTAACTAAGCAGTATTGTTGACGATTCAATTCAAATTCTATCCAACAGCTATCTATTGATTTCAAAGAAGAAAATGAATGTTGTGCTAGTGTCCTTAAATTATTAAGCAGGTGTTTGCACAATCATCTCTAGAGTCTCTAGAAGAAAACTAGTCTTCTTCATAGGTACTGCTACTCCAGCTGATGGATGCATTGCAAACTCCACACCAGATTTGTAGCATTTTTCTTAATATACTGAACATTGAAGCTTCCTCAGAAAAAGAGTGCTGACCTACTGGATAGACACATCTCCCTTCAGTCTTACAAATTCTAAATATGTACACTTTTTGGTGAAAAATTGTTTTCCATGACGTCCATCCACAAATGCCAGTGGCTCTTCTTGTATAAATGTAGCCATGTCAAACCTCCTTCTTTTGCTGCCTTACATAAAACTAAACACATACCAACCACTATCAATATATATATTTTTTTCAGTTTAGTGTCACCTTGTCTGGTGCTGGGCAGAAAGCTTAATCTCTCATCTCAAACGCTGCCTCAGTCCACAGTCTGTCTCAACAGGATAATGCATTCTGCCACAACACAAACGTGGCTCAGAAAAGGTTTAAGGAGCACAAATAAGGTGTTGACCTATCCTTCAATTTCTGCAGATCTCCATCTAGTCTAGCATCTGGTAGATGTGCTGACTGCAGAACACAGTCAGGGCTCTGGTGGAATCCTTGCCTTAACGGGTCAGCAAAGCTGGACCGACACAATATCAAGCCACTAAATACCGATCAATGAGTAAAGGAAAGTAGTACGTTTCGTCAGTTTCCTACGTAAGAAAGGACAGGGGGATGTGCTTATAATTATTTGTTTGTAAAATAGTTGTGGATTATCGTCGCTTCAAATCTGTATGGCTATGTGGGTAAAAAGAAGAAAAGCATAGAGTACCTTTTTCCGTTACAAAAAGTCTCTACATCACATATTGCCCATTTTGCACACTATTAAACATCTCTTATGGAGAAACATTCTTCCAGCACGCTAACTTAGATTCAGGTGTTTACAGAGAAACTGTATATCGGGCTGCGGTTGTGACTAAATGCATCTTGTAATAATTAATACTATGTACATTTCCAAGACATCGTTGTTAAATATGAACATGTTTGTTGCTGTGGTTTTTGGGTTCTCTCTTTTATCTCAATGAAGGTGTAAAAGCAGCTGCACTGACTCCCCTTGATTAGTGCAATGGAGCACAACTTAACCAAAATGTCTATGGTCATTTTTGGTTCCTTTTTAATTAGAACAATCATTAGTAGGTGTATCTTACCCTAATTCTAGTTTACTATCTAGTTTAAAGTATTTTCTTAAATCTAAATCACTGTATCTGTATTTACGTATATAGATTTATACAGACTATTCAAATCCAGACTATTTACCAGATCATGGTGCAAACTAAATCACACCAGACACACAGCTAGAGCTTATGGTGCCATTTGGAGGTCAAGTTAAGGTACAGATATTTTGTTTTTTTACTTTAATCTTTAAATTACCAGAATGTGTACAAAACGTTCTTTTGAATTTGTATGATTGCATCATTTGTGAATATGAAATTAAATGTTATGATCAAATACTTCATACTGGAGTAGCCTTTCTTCCAAATACCTTTTTACTTCTCCTTGAGGAACTGTTTAAACATATGGTTTTTACTTTTACTTGAGCGAAAATATATTAAAGTACTGCTATTCTTTCATAAGAACAATGTTAGAGTACTCTACCCACCTGTGATTGAAACCCATTCCTTAATAAACCTAATAAAATGTCTCAAACTTTCGCCGTAATAATATTACTACGGTACAGATGTTTGACACTAGAGGGCGCAATCTTTCCAATTAAGAGATTGAGTGTATCTGCTTTTCTGCTCTGGCGCTTCATATTATTTAAATTGTTTTATTAAATTGTGAAGACATCTGCATGTCCTTCGTGTAAAACTGTCACAATACAGGTCTGTGTTACATTGTCTGCTATGAAGATTCTGATTTTAGTCAAGTGAACAATGTCAATATTACCTGTCAGCAGAGTTTTCTACTGTATTTTACAATGCCTTCCTAAAATACTCATTATCTGTATCTTTTCTCCATTTTATACATTTTTAGTCTCTTTATCTAGTTAGGATTTTATATTATTTGGTGGTTAATATATGAAATGTAGCAGCAATGAGAGTATAAATCAGAGATGTAGACAAGAGGTTCAGAGAGTAGCTCCAGCAACCCACGGCTCAGGTAGCAGAATCTACTGATGAGACAAGTATACACACTTAACAAATCAGATTTTCTATGGAAGAGCAGGAAGAAACATAATTCAAAGAAAGCCATTTGTAGTCCAGTTTGCAGTTTTCCACTGGCCATGGAGGAGACAGCAAACAAGCTACTTTCTTGCAGGTTTTAAATGCAGCTTTGCTTCAACCCATCCAAATGAAATGAACGGCTTGGTACAAGCCTTTTGCCAAACTTTAAGGTATGCTGATACATTTGATGCAGCAGTTTTAAAGCACAGATGCAACGAAAAAAAGAGAGCAGATCTTGTGAACAAGGGATAAAGACCTCTGGTTTAGATCAAAGGCATATTCCTGTGCAAGTTAAAGTGTGTGACATTTGATAAAAATTGATATTCACAGATCCTTGCTGTTCAGTCAGACATTTTGAGTTACAAAAATGGACAAATACGAGTTTCTATGCTAGGAGAGGCATAACCTGACAGACTTTAATTTCTTAAATAAGCATAACACGACTTTACAAACTAATAAAGCAGGAAGGCTGGATATAAACAGGCAAAAAACTGTGTATCACTTAACTTTATCTGTTCAATTCACAAACATTCTCATGAAGTACCCCAAAAAGATAAATAAAACAAAACATACAAACACACTACTGTTGCTGAAATGTGAGATTATTAAAAAAACAACTTCAAATGTTATGAATACTTTTGCAAGGTATAACTGTAAGGTGTTAGATTTATGGGTGAGAACATTGCACTGTAGCTCTGAACATAAAGTGTTTATGGTTTTTCTCCTCAGCATAGGGAATAGCAAATACTGTGGAGGTGTTTGGAGAGCTTAATTGCTTGCAGCTTACTTGTTTTAATAATGGGGTCTGAGGGTCTCTCTCTCAGCTTTCTACAAGACTGCAGTCTGTGTAGTCTCGGAAAGAGGCTTTGAGATATTGTACCTGTGTGGGTGGTAATTTAACAGCAAGGGCCACTATCTCCTCTCGCTGCTCTGCCTGCTTAGACTAAGATTACCATCTGCTTCATCATTCAGGACCGTCCACTGTTTGCTTCTCTCTCTTGCGTCACACAAACAGCAACAAACCTAATAAAAAAAGAATCCATAATCCCCTCTGCCCTTATGGAACAATCGTGCCCATCATGCTAATTACCTGCAGACAAACATAAGAACCCTATGATGAGTTCTGAGTGTATGAACGCTTTTGTTTTTCTTGGACGAGAGATTTGTTTCGCAATGACTATAATGTGAACCAGGCAATCTCTTAAGGGGAAAAATACATCTTGGGAAGAATTGGCCTCAGCTGGCAGGGATAGGTTCTGTAATCAAGAGTAATTTTTCTCAGAATTTACGAATAGAAGCGGCGCTGAGGTCATCAGTAAGACTTGCATAACCCGTTAGCAAGAGAAAAAAAGTACAGGGAAATAAACAGGGATTTAGTCATGTCATGTGTTAACTGCTTAAGATCACAGTTTTAATGTTAATGTTAATATCTCATTAGTGTAATTTTATTGTAGATGATATTTGCCTC
Source organism: Orestias chungarensis (assembly GCA_032876305.1). Classification (NCBI taxonomy): domain Eukaryota; kingdom Metazoa; phylum Chordata; class Actinopteri; order Cyprinodontiformes; family Cyprinodontidae; genus Orestias; species Orestias chungarensis. The sequence goes on along the minus strand of JAVLVB010000557.1, from coordinate 4,350,633 downwards.
AATGTACATTTAAAAGAAATCAGAGTTGATTAAATCATCCACAGCAATGCTGTACACTCTTTACTTTACATATTTCTACCATTCCTTATGAGCTTGGCTTGAAATAGTGCTATTCGCTGGTCACTCCAGGCAGAGCACCTCTTCTTATTTCCTGTTTTTGCTCATTTTTCTATTGGGGTGTAACTGTATTATCTCATTTGTTCTCCAAAGCCAGGGAGAGACAGGCAGGGAAGTTCACATGTTCGTACTTGAAACACTTAGAGTTATGTAACAACCTTTTACAAAAGAAATCTTAATAACGATGAAGATGTGTCTTATAAGTAAATAGTGAATAAAATCCCTCAAAGACATATTGATCCATTGAAGTTTGTATTTTGACACAACTAAGTAGAAGAAACATACAATAATTGCAAAGCATTACATAAAGCTGTAATCCTTGTCTGCTTGTGATCCTTCATCACTGTCAAATGTACAACTATTGTGTCAAATAAGGGCAACTGACAGTAGGGAGATTTGTTCAGGGTAATACTATATCTCAGAAATGTCAACATTTAAACATCTTCGTTCTGTTTCAAGCAAACAACAGTCGGAAAAAGGTCAAAAGACAGTCAGAGAACTTCTTACATCCCAAAAACCCTAAAGCTAAGCTTGACTGAGAGCTTGTTTTGTTGCGCATCATGCACAATGCGGAAACAAACCTTTCACATTCAAAAAATAAAATAAATCACTCTGATAATTCTCATGAACTGCACTGGTCCAAACTTGTTAACCTACAGAGAAATTAAAATAAACCCAACCTAAGCAGTTTATTGGCTCAGTTTTTCTGCAAGGTTTTTACAGGCAGTTATGACTCATGAACCTGTTTTCCAATTAATTTCAAGTTTTTTATGGCTGATAAAGTTATTGGCTTGTTTTGGTTATCGTCATGGAGCAGAAATGTTACACCTGAATAACAAAACACTAGCTAAATAAAAGGTATTCGATCCTGTTTAGGAAATGTCTCCTAATGCTGTTGCCTTGTTTAAATGAAGGCTGTTTGGATTAAATTGTTTTATGTATACACTTCTCAAAAGTTGTGCAAAAATATTGGTGATCCCTCAGATCTAAATGTAACTTTTCACCTTGTAAGGACACAATTTTGTATGAAATTTATAGTGCTTATAATGTACAGTGCCTGTGAAAAGGGTTTGCCCTAACTAGTTGTTTAACTGTTTTTTGTTGCTTTTACAGAAAAGTCACAATCACCTGTGGCACAGGTTGCAGGTTCTCACCCCTGCCACATGTCAATGTGCCCCTGAGCCAGGCACTTAGCCCCAAGTTGCCCGTCAATGGATGTATAGTGTAAAGCTTTGAGTTGTCAGTTTGATTAGAAAAGCGCTATATAAGTTAAGTCACTTTACCACTTAAAATTTGATGACGAACAAATAGCAACTCATAAAAGTCTCAGAGACAAACAATCACATTTTAAAGTATTTATTCTGTCTGGCTGAAGAACATACGTTACCTTCAAAAAGTACAGTAAATAGATTTTATGATTAGTTAAAGTATTTTTTATCTCAAACCTTTAGATTGTAGCTTATGCCCCCTCAGTCCCTGTGAGGGACTGAGCCGGTCAAACATGAGGACACAGCAATAATTTTTAAGAAAAATGGGTTTATTTCCCAAAATAACCAAACCTCAAACAATTATTGAAAGGCTCTTAAAAGACGTCAAATGAAGAAACCAAAATCCAAGGCGAAATCAATATTTAACATAACAAAATCTCAAACTAACTACCCAAACAAACAAACTGACCTGACACACAACAAACAAAAGGGACTTAAATCTTGGCTGATCAGACCAAATTGAAACACTGAGGAAGAGGGAAGGGGAACATCTACACAAACTTATCTAAAGTAACTAAACACAGTTAGCTTAAGAATTAACTTAAATAACTACTAATTAAGCAAAATTAAACAGAAGCAAAATCACAGCAGCATAAAGAAGGTATACAAAAAATTTAAATAAAGACTTCATGGTCTTCCCCCATGGCAGAACTGAAGATGGTATAACCCAATCAGTCACTCTGGGATTGGAATAGGCCAGCTGGAGTCCATTGCTTCAGCTCAGCTGAGGCACACCACCAACAAAAAAAAGCACAAGAAAATATTAAATATATGACTAAATTAAGTATACAAAAGTTCACTAAATGTGCGTGCTAAAATTAGAACTTATGTATTTCAACATTGTCAAATATAATGAAAACCCATAACTTATGCTGCAGTGTGTGTGTAAAAAAAACTCAAAATGAAAAAATGTTGGTGTGTGGAGTTACTGCCTGTGTGGCTGCAGGCGTGGCCATCACAGTCCCCAAACTCAAAGCACATCATTGCATGCAACAATAACTCATTAAACAACAGGATACTAAACTACGTTTTAAGTACATATAGAATCTTTTCTATGCATAAGAATCTCTTTTATGCATAAGAAAAAATAATCCCAGTGAGGGAAATAGTCAAAGTCAAAGTGAAATGAGGTTTAAGATGTAGCCTATCTGCAAAGTAGATGTTCGATAATGCGTTGAGGTTAGACAGTGCATCTTTCTTTTACACATTTAGAAAACTTAAGAGGACATAATGTGTTTTATTCTTTGCAGACTTCTTCTTTAACACCAGATAACATTTGTGAGCAAACCTCTTTTAAGTCTTACCACAAATTACATAGTTTTTTGTTCATTCCAGAATATGCTGTAAGCTAAATAATTAATATGGTAGCTCTAACTGTGAAATCTTTTGTAGCCTCTAGCATGTCTTCTTACCGGATTTAATTGCTCTTAGCTTATTCCCAATATATGATTAACCAAAGTTAAAAAGGAAAAATATAGTAAACATAAGATGGAATAATAATTATGTATCACTATATCCATTTTATTTTTTTTACTTTTCAAACCTTGAGTTCATTTCTAAAGGCTGTCCTGGAGTTCATTTTGGTGTCTCAGAATAAATTATTTTTTATCCTATTCATGCATTTTATAGCACAACAGAGTTGGAGTAAACTTCCCAATCCCAAATAAAATAAACTCATGTTTGTGGTTGTTACACAGCAAATGTGAAAACGTTCAAGGGTCTTGAGTACTTCTACAAAACATGCATTTGGCTCAAACTTGAACAGATGTTCTTAAAGACCAGCACAAAGCTGGGATGCAAACATAGATTTAGTGGAAAGGATGATGTGAAAGATGCACCTGTTCGGAGTTTCTCTGTCCCACTTGAAATGGAAGAACTCTGTTGCCTCAGGGTGAGAGGCAAGCACAGGTGCCGCCTCTGTTTGATGTATACGCTCCAACATGGGGAAATCCCCCCACCTGTATCCATCCTGGGTTTTGAAAACTCCTTGCCTTGTTAAATCCACCGAGGGTTTTTGAACAGACAAAGGAGGAAGGTTTGACACATGACAGAGAGGATTAAAATTTGAATTTTAAAGAGATTTTGTTAACCTGAGACTGTCGTTACCAACAAATTAGGGTTGATCAGGGTTCATGAACTTGGCATTTACACTGAGTATACATCTGTATTAGTCAAAAGGGCAGTTTAGATTGCTTCAGAAAAATTAACCCAGTGCTTATATTCCTATACTAAAGCTATGAATCTATTTCCTTGACAGTTCCATTTTTTATTGTCCATTATCCAATATAGAGCCTTATGGTTTTTTCTATCCTGCAGCTTTCTTGTGTATTTTTGTTTGAAAGTAAACACATATTAGATCATCAAAAAAAAAAAAAAGATAAAAAGCAGATATAATTAAATTGAAAGCGCATTGTTTAAATGAGCAGTGCTTAAAATAAAACTTAACACAAAAATGCAGCTACTCAACATACCTTAAAAAAACACATTGTGTTGCAATCTAAAAATATTGAAAACAGGCAAGAACAACGTCACAGATTATTTCAGTATGGGAAAGGTTACCTGTCAATTTCTAAGGGTTTAGTGCTCCAGGAAAAAATAGCAAAGGCAATTATCCACCAGTAGTGAACCTTCGGGGAGTGTGTGATTTTAACAAAATAAGTCCATAAGCACCTCAACTCATCCACAAGGCACAACAAAGCCCATAACAACATCTAAAGCACTGCAGGGCTAACTCTTCTTACCCCTGTTAGAGAAATCTAAGTTGATGATTCAGCACTGAGAAAGAGAAGGGCTTGGCAAAAATGGCACCATGGAGAAGTTTTCAAACCCACTCATGAAAAAGAAGACTACTAGGTCCTTTTAAGTTTGGCGAAAAACATTTTGATGATCCTGAAGACCTTTACAGTAAATTTTCTGCAGACTGAAGGGACAAAAGTTGTTTGATATAATGTTAGTAGTCCTGCCTGTGTGGTCCTTGCAGGACTTAATTTGCAGTGTAGTGTTTGTGCAGTTCCTCTTTTGTATGGGTGTGCTGTGTGTTCATCTCTGGGCAGTGAGTGCCTTAAATGCAGCCAGTGGCTGGCTATCACCAAGTGAACCTAACTGTACTGTCTCCCGTGCAGATCTGAAGCTGTCTGCCTTATCTGATTAACAAAGAGAGGTTTCTTGTCTTCAGCATCCTTGCATCTGCTTGCTTATTGGTGTTTGGAGGGGACTCTGCCTAATCAAGCAAATATTACATTGCTGCTGGTCCGGCTAACCAAGGCGTTGAATTTAGGTGACTAATGTCGGCCCAGTGCAGCAGCCCTCCACACACAGCAGGAGACCCAGTTTCGCAGCCGGGGGGAGGAAGAGCACCAACCACTGAGCACCAACAATTTGTCTGCCTGGGCATCCGGCCCAATGACAGTCACCAAACTCCTTTTTCGTGAACCACCAGACACACTGAATTAATCTTTTTGAAACCCCTCTTCCCCCTTGCAGGTGCTGCCACTCAGGCAATCACTGGAGCCTCTCACTACCCTATCATTAAAAGTAAAATGATTTCAGAAAACATGTGACAGCCAAATACTGTGATGATCTGGCTCTGCTTTGCTGTTCCAGAAAATGGACAATATGCAAACACATAATTAAGCTAACAAAAACCTGGATGGGTCCCAGATCCCCAAACCTCCAACCCATAGTGCCGCCCCGAAAAAAAGCACATGCCACAGGATCAGATGCCATGCATCTCCCACCCACAAGGGTACACCCCACAAGAGAGCTCTGCCCTCACAGCCCAATACTGAGACATCCCCCAACCTCCAATTAACCTAGAGCACCCTGCCCCACAGCAATCAACCAAGGTCAACTCACCCGTCAAGCAGTTGGTTGCTCCGCACAAACATGTCCCCACAACAAGTCAAATACACAACATCGCTGATTTGCAATGTTAGTCCTAGGAACAATCACCCCTAAGCCTAACTTCTGGAAGTTACTGATGTTTAGTTTACCATTAACTGTTGAAACTGATAAAAATCACGTTTTTAGCTACAAGTTGATACCAATGAATTTCTAGTTTAAACAGTGGATGTATAGTTCTCACACACATATTACCTGTCTAGTAGTGTTATTCACTATTATATGCACCAATTAAATCCTGCCTGTCAAAGTTTATCTCTTTTCCTAGAAATTTAAAGTAAGGCCCCCTGTAGCACATCCTGCTACCACAAAGTCACTTTAACACTCAAAGACTGATTGTAGTGTATCATGAAAGAGAAGCAGAAAGTCCCAGAGGCCTTTTTGGTCACAACTCTTTGACTTTACTGCGTGCACCGATAGGTTATTACTGTTCCCTCAAAGGTTTTGTAGTGAGAAGCGATATGCTGAGATGTAAGATGAGCACTTGATTTGAAAGACTGAGTTCAAAGACACTGCTCTTTAAATCACTGAAGGGGAATTTTTTGGTGCCATGGGGGAGCTGGTATTTAGATTCAGTTTTGTGGAGTTTTGACTGTTTCACATTTTATTATAGGTTTTTACAGGGACAATTGTCAATGCTGTGTTCTGAAGGGTGTCGACAGGATTTGTTGGTGAAGCTTTACTACTGCCAATGTTTACCTTTTTGCGTAGAGAAATAGTATGTGGTTTTTCTAAATCCTGTGTTTTAATTGACAACTAAAACACTGATTTACCTATTGATTGAAAACTATGAATGTAACGATTAGCACGTATCCATTTGCAAATGGCAGACATTAGATTTTAATTGAATTAGATTTGACCGCTAAACCTTCAAAAAAAGTGCAGACTTATTTAAACTAGTGTTAACATCTTGATTCACTGGTGATGTTGTATGGTCTCAAGATAAACAAAATAAGAAAGATTGAAACTGTTACATTCTGATACTGATTTGCTGTAAAAGACAGGAGTTGGCAAAAATCGAAGTATTAATTGTTATGTGGAGGAGGTTCCTGGAGAACACAGGATATGACCAATGTCTCTGGACAAAGATTGTACTCAATGTTATGCATTGCATCATATCCTTCGTTCCCTATTCTAACTGATTGGATTCATATGCGCTGAGGCGGGCCTGGCTAGGCTGGGTGCTGATGACTCTGTCTTTGCTCAGCAAGGTCAGGACTCAGCACTAAGATGTTGTTGTCTGCTCTCTCCTGGCTCTCCTTCTATTTCTCTTTGTTTTTTCTCTCTCTGATGCATCAGTTCATCAATGGTTAATTTCTCTCCTGCAGGACGTGACTCATCATTCACCTGCAACCTGCCTCACAGCTGTTCAACGAGCTCGGCACCAGGAACACTCGGGGTCTCATAACATGAGCTGCTCTGGAGTGTGTGTGGTTTTTTGGAAAGTCCAAAGCCTGATTCATCTACGGCCAGTGTATTTCTTTCTGTGAAGACTTTGGAGCGACAAATCAGTCCAGATGCTATTTTGTATGAGAATTAGTGCTTTTATTCAATGTGCCCCACCCTTTATTGCCATTCCCCGGAGCAGAAAAATATAAAGCCAGTTTTTTTGCTGCAGAGGCTGTAATTCCATGTTGTCAGGGCCCATTGTATTGCAGAAGCTGCATCTGCTCTTGCCTTCCATTGTCTATTGTTGATGTGGTAGCAGCCTCAACTGGGACAATTATGCATCTTTGCCAACAAACAAAACTGCATTTCGGTGCTTCCAAGAGATCAGCATTTTCTGGAAGCCAAAGGTGAGGGAAGTCTGCATAAATATATTTAATCTTCCTTAGCAACAGACCTCAGAGCTTTCTGCTAACACTCTGCCCACAGTGACATATTCATGGAAATGAGAAGGTCATATACCCTAGACATCACCTTAGCCACAGCATCTCTCTGTTTGTAAGGCTTTGGCTTTTTAGCAGAGATTATGCTTGCAGAAAGTTTTGGGTCAAAATCCCTTCTTCAAACACACATGGCCTCACAGGTTTGTTATATCCACAAAAAGTTTAGATTAGTATGGAGTTCGAATTATATGACTTTAACTGTCTTTACCTGCAACAATTAACAAAATGTAAGATGTTTGAGGTTGAAACAGCAAAAGTAAAATAGTCAAACTCTGAGAAATTAAATACAGTATCTTGTGTTTAAAAATTATAATCTGAAAAGTGTGGTGATTATGTATAAATAACTGTAATTGGATTTTACTATAATGTCACTAAATAAAATCCAGTACAACCAATTTTCTTCAGAAGTGTGGCACACAGCTGGCCATCCACTGAGAGGCCCAGCAAGGATAGCAAAGATCTGCCGAACAACCTATTGACAGAAAAAAAAATGTCTACGCATTTTACAAGTCTGGCCTATAGCTATAGATTGTAACAGATCTGAGAGTGGGGTGGAATCTCACCTTTTAGTTGACAGCAACCCTGAAGACCTTCAGCTTTTTACAAGCATTTCAATTTTTCTATTATTTTCCCTTCTCTCACAGTTATGTTCTGCTAGTGTAAAAAGGAAACCATAACAAGAAGTCGAGGATTACCCAGCAGAAATGATTTTACAGGAACTCTTCCATGGAGAATCAGACCGCAGTAAAATTTTATTGTCAGAGATGTGGCTGTGGAGAAGAACAGGTTGTCTGTTTACTGGGGATTGTTTTATCCATGGGATCATATAGTGTTGTAACTTTTCACTAAAAACTGGTAAGTATGACGTCTCAGTAGAGGGTTAAATTGATGAACACAATGATCCATTTCTAAGGACAGCCCATGCCAAAAACAGTGGTTATAGTATCCACAATCCAATAATCAATAGTAATCAAAACATTCCAAGTCAGTAAAGTGTCAGGCAGGGACATTACGTCAAAAGTCAGAATTTTGTATCTGGGACTTTTCAAAAGAACATTAATGAGACGTCTCCCTGCTCTAAACAGCTGGTGGTCCTGAATCCACCACTTCCTAGAAAAATTACACAATCCTCCCTGTACGGTTGGGAGGAAATGTTCTCTGAGGGTCACTCTCCGTTCTCAGAAAAGTATTAAATAAACTGATAAAGGAATAAGCAGACCACAGTTTCACACTCATGCAACACATGCTTTTTTTTATTTATTTGCATTCCACCTTTAACTTCAGACTGTGGATTTTTGCAAGAAGATATGGAAAAAGAGGGGAAATATGTCCCAGCAGATTGATCAAGTTCTCCTGTTGGCCAGTTTTACAAGCTTTGAAACTGTCCCAGTGGAAAATGCTCCTACTGATTTATATGTTGATGTAAATGTTGCAATGCATGATGTTTGAGTCTGATGTGTGTGTGTGTGCGTGTTTGCCTCGAAGTTCAAAGGAAAGCTGAGCCAAACACGTATGAGTTTAGCTGGGTATTTCAGAATGTTGTTTTTCATTGATACATGCAGTTAATTCTGTTTTTACCTGAAGTCCAAGTAGTATTTAATGCCTTACCTTTTAACTGTTCACATTTTGTAAAAGTAAAGCCTTACAATTGCTGTTCAATCTCTCATTCCACAGAAAGAGTCTGGAACAATGGAAGCCAACATAGAGAGAATCAACCACATAAAATGAGAACAGCAATGGTGGCTTAAAGTTTACAAAACAATATTTTCATAAAATTTGATAATGGCTACTGTATGCAATTTGAACTGAGTAAGTTATTTTTTAAGCAGATCTACTCTGATCAATATATAACTGAACACACTGTAAGACATCCGGCAGAGAACAGTAAAGATTCATGGACATCATCAGAGGAGTTTATGAAGTGCCCAACAAAAACAGAACCCATCAGTGGCGTTTCTAGCCCTATTTTAGGGGTGCTCTTTATTGATCTTTGACAGGACATAGTTGCAATACCATGTCATTATCATTATATCAATTTAAGATGGCCTCCAACAATATTATCGTTCATCGCAATAGTTTGTGAGACAATAAATCGCTCAGCAAAATTTGTTATCGTGACAGGCCTACCGAAGGTTGCGAATGCGCAAAGCACCCCCTTCCCTTTCCACTCTGACTATAGTCTGTTGTCTCCTTACCCTCTCTTACGTCTTACGGTAGTTTTCTTAACACTTGCAACCACAAGCCCCTCACACCAGTAGTATACTTAAAAGAGAAGTAGATACATAAGTTTCTCTAGCATTTTATATTATTTTGGTAAATACATTGTACTCAACAAATATGTTATTCTATAAAGACTTTCCAAGTTTTTTGTAGTTATAGTTGATTTAGTCTATAGAATAATCCCTGGACTGGATATTTACGTTTTTTGGTTTCTCAACTGCACTGTTACAATAGCTGTTACATAGTGCAGAGAATATGTTGTGGGGGGGGAAAAAAACATCATATAATGAAGTGAAAACCAATTCATGATGCTCAGTCACTCCTTTTTTCTTGAATAGTATTTTAATATTTTCTGGCAGTCTTTTTTTTGCTTTATACATTATTAGAACTGTTTGTAATTTCACTATGTAGTGACTTTTTGTCCGTAAACTCAAATAAAAACAAAAAACAAAAGGTGAATTCAACTCAATAAGTCACCATGGTGCACCGTGGATTCTGGCTTAAGCAGTCCAAAAAGTCAAAAATGCCGTTCTTTGTTGTATTATTACACAGTTCAGGCAAAGCGAGTTATAAGCTGATAGACTGACTGATTGGCTACACCGGTAAAAAACCTTATCACCACCCACTTGCATAATGAGCTGCCTAAAACGTACCTATTTATACTGTGACACACCCATGTCCCAAACTGAAATTAATTAACTAATTAAGTGAATTACTCACCAAAGAACGTATTTTAAATAACAAATTAAACAAAAATTCTAATAATAAATCAACTAGAAAATAAGTAAGACATAAAAATTAACTAAATAATCTAAATTCTAAGATTTAACTAAAAGTAGAGAAATAGCTACTACACACTATGTAACAAAGTTTTAACAGGTTTGGCTAAATAATCGAGTCTTATCCTGGTACTTAGCCTTGTTAATTACTCTTGTTGCTCGTTCTTGAAGTTTGATTAGTGTCTGTTGTGCTGTTTTCTCATTAATTACCCAAACCTCTCTGGAGTCACTTAAATAAAGTTAGGCTACAGAACATCAGAGAATGTTAGCAGATGTTTAGTATGTGAATGTATGCACATAAGCAGTGACATTTAGTAAAATGCACCAACGAATATCTTCTCTTGGGCCTGTCCTGGTGGAGACTGCAGAGGGCTAAGCACCCCTAAAGGTCAAATCCTAGAATTGTCCCTGGAAACCATTAAGATTATAGTCCATTTCTAGTGAAATGACTGTAAAAAGAAAAAAAGCGACACAGAGCTACCTGAAGGTGGGAAACAGAGAGTCAAATAAAGAGGAATGACAAAATAACAGACTTTAAAAGCATAGAAATACAACGTATGTGACTAAAGCAACCAGCCACAATGACGTAAGTCCAATCAGCAGAATGAAAGGAAGAATAAGTAGAGATTGTGATTGGAAGGTTTTGGAAAAATTGTTAAAAATAATGTAAAGGAAACTAAACACAAGGAATCCGATAAAGAACAACACAATCAAAAAAGCAGAGCATAAATAAACACAATCAAGACAAATGACTAAGCCAAAGATGTAACACCAAAACATAAAAAGGTAACTCTAAAATCAATTTGTCATGATCCCTGATGTCTTTTGTTGTTGTTTGTTTTATAGTTAGTGTTTTGTGTTATTCCCCGTTCTATTTTTCCTCATGTATATCATTAATTGTTCATACATTTTTGAACATCTTATGAAAGAGGTTGATTTTTAAGGCTAATGCAAGAACATTAAATTGATCTTCATGATGTATTACATTTGGACTTTTTCTATATAGCAGTAATAAGAGCAGAACCACTTACCAAAGCTTCTAGCTCTTTCTAATACATATTTATCATTCCCTCTTATTCAACACTTTGCAGTAAAAAAGTTTAAGAATACACAACAGAATTATTAACTACCATAATGTCGCCTGAGCACTCACTTAAGACCCTAACACAAAAATGCAATGACAACAGCAAAAGTGTTCATAATCCATTCCCAGGACGTTATCAACTTCCAAGAAAAGATTATTTCAATTATAGGGGCGTCATATATTGCACTCATAATATATTATGAATGAATATATTATGTGCATATTGCACAGCCATATCCCAAAATGTTTCATAACCCCTAGCAGCTTGTTTGTTGGTTAATCTTTCCCTAATCAGGTACGTACAAAAAATTTAAAATGACAACATGAACATTTGCAACAAGATAATGTTGGTGCTTTTGGGGGATCTATCCATAATCCGGGTTAGATGTGAAGCTGGGTTTTCAACATATTTTGAAAAACAAAAGTCTGAAAAAATGGCATGCATTTGTATTCAGTCCTCTTACGTCTGAGCCTTTTAGATTAAATTCAAGTAGATGCCTTTACCTTATTAGTAAGTAGAATTCACTAGTGTCAAACAAGAGAAAGGTGGTGGTGGCAGCATCATTTTAAAGGGGTCTTTTAGCAATGATAGAGAAGATAATAACCATTGATATGATATATGGAGCTAAATAATTTACCATTATCCCCTTTGCATTAACCAGTTAATGGAGTTTGACTCTAAGAGTGGAGTAAGAGACGTAACACCAGATATCCGTAGCATACGTATATTGTGCAGAGAAAATGTACAAACAAAATAGACAGTTATCATTGACAATTATCAAAGACAAATGGCTATCCAAATCTCCATTTATACTTACATTACATAATTACAGTCAATAAGACCTTAACATATTTATTTAGGAATCCAAATATTTCTATATGCTGCATGCAAAACAACAGTGGTTTGAAACGTGTAACATCCCTCATAAATCTTAGGGCACATCATTAGTAATAGATTAACAATAAATATTACTTGACATTCACGCAATTGCATTTTGGTTGGATAAGTTAAATTTATAAATCAATATAAGCAATTAATAGTCCCAAATTGGGCTTAAAATGCCTATTGAACAGGTCCTATTGTGAACTGGGAGACCATTGTCCTTAAAAGTATAGAGAAACAGGTCTTTCCCCATAGCACAATTAAATATTAGCCAGCAATTAAATACAGAAAGCAAAGAAATCTTTTTACTGCATTTAAAGTTAATAAGAAGCTATACATTGCATCATCTTGCTTATTTGTAGTCATAAAACAGAGCCTATAGTAAAGTAAATCCACAGAAAGGAATGAATTCTGGTTCTCTAGCACTTTTTACCAAAGCGGAATTAATCAGGACCCAAATTGATTCGTTCAGTCACTTCCTAATTTAAAAAGAGTCGATTTCTGCCCCTCTGCAGCCCAACTGAATCTTTTAAAGTGCTCCACATCTATGACAATATTAACTGACACTGGAAGAAATGCTGTCGTCAGCTTTTTCACCCATTTCCCTTATGTTCCCATCATGCCATCAGTCTTGCGGATGGCTGACTGCCAAGCTGATTAATTGGCTGGCTGGAAGACAAGCTGGCTGGAGTGCTTTCTAAAAGGGGATGGGGAGGGGGGTTGTGCGAGTGAACTCATTTTCAGGAATGAAAATAATGTTTAACTGACTTCTAACTAAGATGGTCGATGAAACCGTTGCTTTGAGATGCTGGCCATTTGACTTAGATATCTACATCGATGTGTATCTTAGATAAAAGGGCAGTTTGCACATCTTTCTTATGTCTGCTTAAAAATGGAGCAAAGAGATCTACGTTCATGGTTTTAAAATGATTTCAGTCTCATTGCATATTATGTGTTATTTGGATGACAGGTCTCTGAACATTAGTGGGGAGTAAAAGAAACTTAATAACGTGTCAAATAAACTGAGCATACTAGTATTGAGTATACATGTCGAAATATCGCTGAGCTGTCTTTTGTTCCTCCAAACAGAAGGCAATTCAAAAAGAATTCATCATATTAAACCATTTCATAATTGCTATGTTTACAAAAAAAAACTAAAAACAAACAAAGAAGACCAGAAAGGTTGAGATTTTTCTGAGAGCTAATAGACTTTTTAGAATTATGATACTATGACGATGATTTGTGTCCCAAATACAAAAGCAGCTTTCGAGTAGTTCTATCCATTTTTCATTATTTGTGTTCAGAGTGTGTCAAGAGTTTTTGAGTTTAGAGTTTTATGCATGCAAACAGAGTTTTATGCATGCAAACTGGGTGTTTAAAGCTGATAAGCCTTTCTTTTAAAGAAAGCAGAACTGTTTCGTTTTATTGAAAAACAACAAGTTTGTGTTGGTAATATTTCACATTAAACCCCTTTAGCATTAAATGTTTGTTTCCTGAGGTTTTCTGCAGTGCATGAACTCCAGACTGCACCTGCTTCTCATATTCCTTCTCTCTTGGAAGTCTTAAGAGACCCTTGACCACATTCAGGGAGATCTTGTTATGAACAGAACATTTCGTTCTGCCCAAAGAGAAAGCCAAACAAGTACACTCTTAGAACCAACTCTTCCAAGACAGAACCAGGCAATTAAAGCTGACGAGTTTCAGTTGAGATGACAAAGTGATAACCATTTCCTCCACACTTGATTCAAATCCTGTTAATGGGACATGAGAAAAGGCTTCTTTGTCTTTTCACATCATGTGATGTTGATGTTAAGGCGGAATTCACGAAGAAGCTGGAAACAAGAGCTGTGGAGACAAAAAAACCAGTTCACACATTTATGCTTCAACACTAACAAAGCTTGTTTTTACAATGAGATCAGCGTCAGACAGAGCGGACAGTGTTGGTATTCCTTAATGACACTTCTGATGTAAGACACATAGTATACTTGCTAATTTCTGCATTTTACTTTAAACACATCACAAATCTGATTGCTATCACATTATTACAAACAGGACATATCTACTGTAACCTTTTCTCTAGATCATTAAATGTCATTAGTTCTCTCTTACTTGTAACCCACCCCATAAGTGTTCCCCTATATACAAAATTAGGGATTTGAGGATGAATAAAAGGGCCACAGATTCATAAATAAAAGCAGGACCATAATTCTACCGAAATACTTATTGATGAACTGTTTTTATCTTACTACAGTGGGATAGTAAAATCCCTAGGTATTTCAAGAAATTTATGATGTTCTTGATGCATGCAGTGCGTATTTAGAGGCTGAAAATACATCGCTGTTGTACAAAGAAAAAGTAATTAGAAAACAATGGACTTTCTCAAAAGGTACGAAAAAAAAGTTAAAAATGTGACAACCTATTTGCCAAAATCATTACAAGAATACTAAAAAAAGGTCAACTCGAGGGTTGTCCGTGGGCATTGGGTGCTTTCCACATATTTGTCCTTGGTTTCAGGATGAAAGCAGCTGGAGTATCACCAAAAAGCTCAGTTACATCTATGCAGGGGCGTGGCCACAGGGGTGGCTGGGAGTGGCATCGGCTACCATTGAAATTTGATTAGCCACCCTGCCTGGCCACCCCCACCAGAGCTGTCAATCACTTTGTTGATAGTGCATACAGCTTAGTGTTTCAAATTGGAAGGTCAGACTGTACACCCTTAACCAGTTGTTTGCCAACCGCCAATGAATACCACATGAAAAAGAAGAACAAGCGACTAAAGAGCAGTTTTCCCCATTTTTATTTTTAAATGCCACGTTCCAGTTCACACTCCATGTAAGTAGGTGGGGGAAATGTACCGTTTGTTCTAGAAGAAGAATCAGAGTCCCCCCCCCCCCCCCCCCCCACACACACACACACCTCCCAGTACAACTTTGATCTTAAAGGAGAATAGGCTAACATAAGTTAATAGTCGTTAACAACGTGTCTCTATAATATTGCACAAATGTTGCCTTTAGTTGACAAGTAAGTTCCATGTAAGCAGCTAAGTTCTATAGAGTTACGATTTAAGCTATTATTTTGATGACTAATTTAAATAGCGAGAGTCAATAATATGGCATGTGATATCTAGCCTGTGTTTTTAGTTTTATAAGTCATTTTTCTGACTTGAACTAACCTAACCAAACAACACGAATGATTTCTTCTGGGATTGATTGGGTTAAACATAGTTTTGCTGCTTCTACGTATATTGTTTTGTGGACCTGGATAACTTTTCATTATTGATAAAAGTATAGAGTTTGCTCTCTATAAATGTCTAAAAAACCATTTTAAATATGACAGAATTCACCAATTCTGGAAAGCTTTCATCCACAGCCACATGAGTCTCATTGCCAGTTAACACAGATTGTTGGATGCAAATGTTGCCCCCAATCGTGATGCATTCAGGTTGTCTATTTAGGGATCCACTGCTTTTGACAAAGGGTATTACTTGTTCTGTTAGGGTTTTTTTCCCATTATACAGTGTTCTATCTTTATGTTATCATTGTCTGAAAAAGAATATTTACTTATACGGTTGAATTATATTACAACAAAAAATAAAATGGGTAAATAATTTGATCTGTTCTTTTGCTACTTCAAACTGGACCCTTTATCCCAGATAAAAGATGATGCACTTGACTGTAGTTACATTGTCACACTGCTGGCATTTTATTGCTTTTGGTTCTTATTCACTTACATAGGATGTAGCTATTTCCATAAAAAAAAATATATATATATAATAACTGTCGCTGCATGATTTACCCTTTCAGACCAATACTCCTGACTGAACCATTACAGAGTCTGTTTTCACACTTACTCTGCATGCAGAGTAAGGTCAGTACTGTATAAATTGGAAAAAGGCTGCAGCTATTTTCTTGTCAGTGCTCATGCAAGTGGATCATTGGGAGTAGAAAGCAAAAAAAAAAAAAAAAAAGGACATGCATATACCTTTGTACTCTGCACCCTCTATAAGTGCTTCCTCCATCAGCTGCTTCAGGTGGGGACAGAAGTCACTGTGTATCCACAGAGAGAAACAGAGAGAGGCATTAAGCGAGAGAGATGCCTGGCTGGCCGTAAGGTTGCCACAGCAACAGCGAACATTGCAAGCATAGTTGTGAAAAGAAGGGGGGGTGTCTTGGCTGATTGGGATAACGCCAGTGGGTGCCTTTTTGTGAATTACGATATAAAAGCGTCAATTTGGAGGACATACAAAGATTTTAAAAAAACATGAAATTATCACATAAATACTCTTCATTGCTATATCGTCTTTACAGTAGCTGAAAAAGAATAAATGGCTCCTTTGATGTATTTTTCATGGTGTAATATGACCTGTGAAAGCAAGCCCACGTGCAATGGTGCAAATTTTCCAAAGATGAATAAATATGACAATGTATGTGTGTCAAGGGTAAGAGCGCTGCTGAATGGGGAGTCGTTCAAACTTCTCCAGGATATAGATAGAGGCGTGTAAAAGGGGATGTAGTAACTATGTACAAACACATAAGGCCCCATTTCTTTGACAACAAGTCCACTGGGAGCACCTGCAACCAGTGGCTGAACCCCCCTCCCTCAGAAGATCAACTGATTTATCTCCTTTCAGAGGACCAAAAATTGCCTTTTTTTGTGCAGTAAATCAAGGAAATCTGTTCCGTTTTTGGTATACCATTTAAAGGAAAACTGTTTACCCAATCTTAAAAAGAAAATGCAAAACATCTGCTCTAAAATAAGCCAAATAATGCAACAAGTATATCACTTTGAAACAACTTTTAATTTTTATTTAGTTTTTTTTTTAATTAAGTCCTGTTCAACTACAAATTTAAATGTGTATTTGGGGATTTTTTTATTACACACACACACACACACACACACACACACACACACACACACACACACACACACACGAGACACACCTAGTAGTACAAGGCGAAACTAAAATATTGTATGGCTTTTCTCTTACAAAGCTCTGTAAAAATTCTAACCAAGCGAATGTCCACACGGATGTCAAGTATGTCAACTGTGGCACAGTTTTCCTATATATCCATGTGAGCAGGTAGGTAATGGTGCACTGGACTTATCAGGTTATCCTGCAATTCCCTTGTATTTTACATTATCGTCATATTGGAGAGTTATTTTATAGTTTATAGTTTTTTGAATAGCACCACCATCTATTATTGTTTTATGCTTTTTTATCATCACAATGAGACATTTTTGCATGCTTGTTTGCATCTGCCTTTAAAATATCCCGAATATACACACAAAAACACACACAAAAACACACCCGCAATCTTCTCTGCGTTTAATAAACACACTTTAGTTTCTGAAGGACAACGTCATGTTTCTATTTTGGACGAAACCCCAATCACAAACTTTTAACATAAATACAGATTTAATTAGAAACCCAACAACAAAGCTGCAGACATATCGGTAGTGTTTATTAAAGCCAGTGGGACTTTTATAATTAGTGCATACCATGCTGCCATATTGATATTCCATCGTGTCGTTTGGCCTTCCCATCGGATGTCAACAGCCCTGATTACTTCATGATTTCCAGGGCCTGGGAAAACTGCCACGATGTTGATCTAAGATGTGGTCTGGTCCCGACAGTGCATATTGTGTTTTTGTTAGACAAGGGAGATGTGGCTCCACTGAGACTTGGTAAGAACATGCTGGTCAGAGTATGCAAGGGAAGAAGCATAAACAGCTTTAGGCTGCTCTTTTGTTTATTTTTTAGATTTGCGACCCACTCGTGTTGATTGATGGAGTTCTTGGTTTTGATACAACTATCATCATAGATTTATCAGCTGAGGGAAAAAAAACAACTAAATTTCGGATGAAATTTCGATCTCCACAAGGAATTAATTTTTTATGGACATAGGATGTGTTTTGCTAGAGAGTAGACCCTGCCCGGTTGTTTGTGTTTGCATCAAAAATATAATTACAAATCTCTCAAAGAAAATGTAGAACAAAGAGCTTTTTTCTTTAGCAAAACGTTACTTTTCTGACTTAAGCCATCGGCTTTTCTGCAACCATTTCCCAATTAAAACACCCTTTGAGGTACCAATATGTTATCCTTTATTTTAAACTGTAGTTTTTGTCCATGCAATGGTTTTCTATAGTTTGTATTTATGTTTTTGTTGGATGAGGCCATTATTCTTAACGTCAAACTTTCAAACCTTCTAAACCCACTAGTATTCATTTTCTTCTACAGTGTCTTTCCTGGGGATTGCCACAACTCATACCTAATCCCCACAATCCTCCTTGGTGTGTCTCCGATCAATGGTTGCACCAGAGTCTACTTTTTTAGACGATAGATTGAACAATGCCCTGTGTTGTGTAAGTTCAAAACTTGGCATGTTGTTTTACAACCTGAGATCTTCGTAGGGTATACTATTAACTGAGTCGGTTTCTTCCATGGGTTATTAATCATACTGTATTTTTTTATGGTATCAGAGCAGATTCATTAAATTATGAATACTTAAGCGATCCCTTAAAATCCTTTTATACTCACTGTGCATGCTTCTGTTTGCTGCTCTACCTCACAACATCTTAATAAAGATCATCAAACCATCTACTTTAACATACAAAAATGCAGAAAAAGTTCACATAGACTGAAAACTTTCACAAAGCAATGTTGTTGACCTTTAATGAGATATTGCTCAATTTCCTGCTGTGGTGTGTTTCAGCCTTCAGGGGTAAACCTGTTTTCATTAAGCTACACTGAACTCTTCATAAGGATCTGGTTCACTAAGTTATCTACTGTAAAATCAATGTGCCAATAAATCGTCCGAGTGTGATCCAGCTGTCTGATATCATGATATACCTTGATTACCTTTTTTTCCACTAATTGATAATTTATAATGTTATATTAATGATTTTGATGTCATTCTTTTTGATACACTACAACAGTTAAAAAGCATCAGGGGAGGAAGTTTTGGATCAGCATGTCCTCTCTGCACCACTTACCTTTGTCATACAAATCGGCAAAGCCATTAATCCTGTTCACATTTTATAAACTACTACAAAATGGTTTATTTGGTCTTCGGACAATAAAAAGTCAGGCCAATCTCTGAAGAAACATCATGTGAAATAGGAAATGGTAACTCTACAGCCTTATAAAATGGCAAGTTTTTGAAACTTCCACATATGAAATGTATTCTGTATAATGCGACTGAAAAAAAACAGCAAAACTATAAGGTACTTATTTTTAAATTGCAATAAGTCGTTTGCTTAGTCTTTACACTTTTAAACAAAAAATAATAGTTAGGGCTTTTGAAAAGATGCAGTTTTTCTTAGTAGGAGCCCAATGACCACCCGACTTGATTTTATATTTGACCAAATTTTCTGTGAAGACTTTTCAAGGACTGTAGCTAGACCATTGCACAGCTTTTAATATCACCTGATGAAATTATTCTTTTATGGATCTTGATGTATGATTACACTGACACAAATAATGCAGAAAAAACAACAACAAAAAAACAAACTGAATAAAACTCAACCTGATTATTAATTGGGACTATTTATAATTTAATCCACTAAAACAACTACCTTAGTTCCATATTCACGAAAAAAAGGAAAGGTAACCCCAGATCATAAAACCGCTACCAAGTTTTTGTTTTTTTCTGATATCCTTTAGATGATTTTCTGTTGTTTTTGTGGCGTATCTACAGTTTGGAGTTGTTTTTCATTCATGTTTGCACTTTTTGGGTCTAACTTGATTTTATATTTTGATTATTTTAGCTTGTTGTTGTTGCCATTGTTATTTCCATGTTACTTAATTCCTTTTTGTCATAAGTGAATTTGCCTCTAAATTTCACATTCTGTTCCATGACAAGCAAAAAAATATAATTTTTTTTTATCTGTTAGATCATCAGGCTAGTATAGTTGTAGAAAGGTCCTTAGATCTCAGTCAGAGCATTTCTGCATAGAGTTTGATTCATTTCCCGGATGAATGTATTCTGGCATTCTTGCTATCTTTCACAGTCCATAAATAATTTTACAGGCATTACTGTAAAGATTACAGTTTGTTTGTTTGTTTGTTTGTTTTTTGTCTAGTCCAATGCATAAAATGTTTGATTTTCAAGAAATTAATAAGTAACTATCTGACATATATTGTCTCTTATTTTAGCAAGATTTGGTAAATAGAAA
>JAVLVB010000557.1:4297503-4330218 GCA_032876305.1 Orestias chungarensis | reverse complement strand
TGTGTGTGTGTGTGTGTGTGTGTGTGTGTGTGTGTGTGTGTGTGTGTGTGTGTGTGTGTGTGTGTGTGTGTGTGTGTGTGTGTGTGTGTGTGTGTGTAAACGTCTGCTTTCAACTGTAAATACTTTGGTTGTCACCTGGACAACAGACTGGAGTTCAGGCAACACAGTAAAGCTGTCTACAAGAAGAGACAGACCAAACCAGTGCTGTAAATCTTATGATTGGTTTTCATTTGTGATCCCCCCATTATTTTAATGCCCCAGGCAAACAATAAAAACACAATTAAAACCACAAAAACAAGTGGACAGCTACACTAATATTTAAAACAGCATGTTTGAAGCACAGTTTTAATATAATTTAAAAACTTTGTTTTATTCAGTAAAGTTTGTTAAAACCTGGTCTCAAGCTGGTATCGTCTTGTAAACTGTCTGTGTAGTGACACCTCTATTAAAAAAAACAAGATATTGGCTTTTAAGTCTAGCCTGTGTGTACTCTTATAGATCCCTGGCCCAAATGAACTAGTTAAAATGGACCCACCATTATGCCCTGGGGACAGTCAACCAATCCGACCCCACATGTTTACTCTGACGGTGCATATGGGGAGGTGACACAAACATGCTATACGTCACATAGACGCCTAAAAGTCTTAACTGCTAGCCTAGCCAATGAAAATGAATAAAGAGAGGGGTGAACAGGGGGTTTATTCTTGAATTTTCGACAGCATCTGCCCAGCTATCTTGTTTCCTCACCGTTATCTGCCAGATTGGAACAACAGTGCAGAAGTGCCAGGATGACCCCAAGCTGTCATTGTTTTCCTACAAAGTCCATCCCTCTCCCTGTCTGCTCGTCTTTAGGAGTGTCCGGCAGCATTTACAGGGGCTTTCAGATTGCACCTGCTGGTAGTGAATCTTGTGTTCTGAATGCCACATGAAAGTGTTTGGGATAACTCACTTGAAATGTCAGTGGAGTCCTAACAGGGAGTCCAATTCCGTTTTCAAAGTGACAGAAGAGCCATGAGCCAGCTCAGTGTGTTTGTAATGGAATAAAAATGGGTGGGCTTATGATGTTTCGAGTACATGACCTCTATGGTCTGGAAAGCATCTGTACTTGGCAGATATAAGAACCTATTTATAGAGATCATATGTTTTAGGTGCATAACATGAAAAACATATCCTACTGGTTTTATCCTACTGGTTTTATAGTATAGGAGTACAGCTACACACCCTGCATTAATGACACTGACTGTGCAGCACGGACACATTCAAAAATCATCTGGTGGTCTGCTGCATAGGGACATACAGTGTTGCAAGCACAAGCACACACATGCTGGCTCACCTTCCCCCACCCGTACCTCACCCTCTGCAAACCTGCCATTCCCAGGTCCATGATGTAATGCTAGCAGACCCTTCCTCTTCTGATTCTCCCTCCCTCCATCTCTTACACACTCCTTTCCCTCCTTCTCCTCTTTCGATTGGTTGCTCCTGTCTGCATCTGCTGGATCAGCTCCTTGCACAGACACACACTCATTTCCATGCTCCTTCTCACACACACACACACACACACACACACACACACACACACACACACACACACACACACAGTTACACATACACTAGCAGGGGGATTCCTCCGGCACTGCAGCCTCCACTCAAGTCTCCACCTGGCTCGCATCTTCAGCGTTGGGGAAGAGAAAGCCACACGGTGAGTCCTTTTTCTCTTTATGACAGCATGTGGTTGTGGCTCATAATAAGACAGAATGGATGAAAGGATGCTGGTTTTCCCCTGTAAACAGTAACGGAGAAACGCCGGGAGCCAACGCCACTGCAGCATGGGAGGATAGGCGCACAGCTGAGTTACAGCATGGAGTGATGTAGCGGTGTGAGGGGAAGCTGCTCGGTTACTACAGATACCGGTCATCTAAGGGCTCTGTGCCACGGCAAGGCATTCCCCCCAGTAAGGCTGTGGGATTTCACCAGAAAAAAAGGCTGAAGTGCACATGTTTTAGGAGAGAATCGGCTTTGCATGCAAAGGGGAGCGCATTCTGGCTGAAACAGAAAGCTGCAATCTCTTTCAGGGTGTTGTGTAAAATGTCACTCACCTTGCTTTCGAGATAGGAAGGGAAAGAGTAGAGCTACAGGAACATTAAGTTCCTATTTCCAGTCGCTTTTGATTGTTGCTATCTGGACTGGGACTACATATTGGCACTGATAACTTGCTGACAGTCCCATTATGTTCCTGTATGCCACTGAAGAAACAGGGTGTGTACATGTGGTTTGAACGAGTGCGTCTGTGATATTTGGGCTCTTGCAGTGCTCTAGCTGTTTTTCTTTTTTTCTCATTTTGTGCACTGGGCTCTTCTATCGCCTGAGCTATTCACTGGTAAATGACACATTAATGATAATGGAAGTGGGCAAAAGAAAATCACTGGTCCATTTTCCTCCCTCAGCGTGTTCTGACCAATTTTAAACATTTGTCCTTTGAATTGTTAATATTTCATACGGCGGCTCCATGGAACTTCACCTCTCATTTTGGAGCTCCTGTATTAACTGCTTCCTAATGTATGTCTATTTTGCTTTATGCAGTAGGTTAGTTACAAAAGGCCACATTTCATTTTGTTTTATTTAAAGAATACACCATCACTCTTTAGTTTATATCCCTTAAATCACCTTTTTTCATAGTTCTAATCACAAAATCTGTAATTTATTTTTAAGCAATGAAAATATGAAACATTTGATATGAACTTATGTTAGGCAACACTTTTAGAGCCACATTTTGCAAAAATTGCAGTTGCACTGAAAAATCTGATTAAAATAGAGCATCTGTCTTGACCAAGATTCCTAATTGGATTTATGTCTTTGCTTTGACTACACCATTCAAACACAAGTCTAGGCTTTGATTTAAACCTGTGGTTCTCAAACATGGTCCTTCGGGATGCTGCCCTTCTTTTTTTAGATGCTTTTTTGCTCCAGCACACCAAACTCAAAAGATTGTATGACCTGTAAAACGTACCATAAAACTGCAAACGTGATAATTTAAGTGATGTGTCGAGCAGGAGGAAATAACCCAAAACATTCACAACAGTGGGCCCTGAGGACCAGGTTGAGAACCCATGATCTTCTACACCATTTCAATTTAGATCTGGCTGAATGTTTAAGAACAGAACGTAAACCTCTTTCCCAGTTTTAGGTCTTCCCCAGTTTTAAGTCTTTAGATACAGCAGAAAACAAACAAAAGTCATTCCTTTCTCGGTAATCTCCATGACATTTATGTCATTTCTCAATAAGCCAATCAGCTCTGCTATGCCTTTCAACAAACTCATAATTCATTTGCGCGGCTGCCATAACCATCCAACCCCCTTTATTAGATAGATTTGAGACTCAGCTGGTCCGATTTGAATTGGGCCCCCATGAAACTGTGTGAGCAAATATATCTGTTGAATTTTGTAATCAATGATTAACACATGAAAGACTCTTGCTGGAGGCTATTTAACTCTGACATGGACTCTGTGGGCATAAATGGAAATTAATTATGGTTGTGGCCCAACAAATACAGTAGCTAATAAACAGACTGGCAATGAGGAAGTGGAGCGCTTCCTCGTTGCTGACAGCATTTCAGGGTTTCGAAGGTTAGTGAGTGGTCGTACCGAGATCGTTTATTGATTGCCTACTGTTTTAACCTCATTACATCCAACAACAGACACTGTGCCTCTCTGTTCTGCCCCACAAACTCTAAAAGTAAGTTCAGAACCTCATATTGAACTAATGTGCTCTGCATCTGGTGCTGAGGACTCAGTTTGTTTCCTTGTTTTGATGTAAATAAAAAAGTTTTAATGTCTAGAACATCAGATGTTCCAGAGCTATGGTGGTACCAAATTCCCACCGAGGGAACTGGTTGGTTCTCCTCTAACTGGCTGCAACAACGTCAGAAATATGACCTGTTTTTTTTAATCTGAACTCTCTCTCTCTCTCTCTGTGAGATCTTGATAAAGTTAAAAATCAAAGAGACAAATGTATTTGTGCCTGGTTGTGTAACTACTGCTCTGCAAAGAAAAGGACAGCTTTTATTTCAATACATGGTCCATTAGTGTGTTTCTTTCAGTCTGATAAAGCTTTCTTTCATATCAGCAGTTATTGATCTTTATTTAATCATTTAAGAGCTTCTTATCATTTTACCTAAACTTTGAGTCTTAAGTGCATTTCCAAGAAACGGAAACATGCAGGGATGTGGGGCTGCTGTGTTTATTTTGGTTCACAAGTGACATATTTTATAAAGAAGTATTTTTTTTCTGGAACAATTCTGCATTTGTCATTTATCCTTTTCAAAAACCACTGTCTAAGGAAAAGAATTCAAGCATTTATATGCATTTTTAGTTTTTTGTTTTGTGTGTGTGTGTGTTGTTGTTGTTTTTTGCATCTATACATACTCAATATCCAGATTTTCTTAAGCTCTGACCAGCCATTACAATTTCAAGCAATTCAAACTTACGTTTCAGAAATAAAAATCACAAAATATCCTATTCCTGCTTAATTTTTGGATGCATTAAACCACTTTAACACACAAATTTTTGCCTAAAATCTGCCTAGCCTCAAATTCTCCAGGTTATGGCACAAAAACATTTTCAGACATAAAAACCTACCTAAAGAAACTTCAAGCATATATTCTTCTAAAAACAGTCTTTCTTTACCTTTCTTTTAAATAGCCAAAAATGTAATTTGCATCTGAACAAAATGACAGTGGAGTCCACAAATCATACTCAGATAAGACAAATAGAATAGAATCTAGTCAGTTCTGATTTTCTGCTCAAACATAATCACATTTTAAATACTTTCTTTCGATGTTCTCCAGTATACGCAATACGTGTATTAACTAACAATTATGTACACTGAGGAGGCCTAAACTCATTATTTCCTCCTTGCTGCCTGAGGCGTTTCCACCAAGCCCTCCCCCAGTCCTACCCTGCAGCTGTGTGGGACCTTCACCTCTGCCCTTCTGCTGGCTAACCCCACAGCTTCCCATCTTCAAAACCATAAAGAAAGACATAAAGCCAAACAACATCCACCACGCAAATATGCTGATGAGCGTCTGTTTAAACTGCACAGACCATCAAACGCCAACACAAAACTCTCAGGGGAAAACAGAACCAAATTTAGATCCACTAATCTCATAATCGCTTGTAGAGTTCATATTATTGCCACATTTCAACTCTAGAAGGGACAATAGAAAGCTAATCTACAGACACCTGCTTGCTTCTTTTTTTTTCTTCTAATAAACCGCATTGGATCTTTTTTTTTCTTGGATCTAACTCACTGTTAGTTGCATCATAACATCTAACCCACTGTACTGCTTTAAAATAAAAACGAGGATGCTTTATTTGTCCTACAGACCACCATCGGGACGGTTTTCTGTGTAGGGCCGTGTGGAAAATGTTCATTACAGAAACAAAGAAACATCAAGAAAAACACCCTGGGATAACAAACATGAAGGTTAGAGCCAATTAAACCAAATGACATGATTTGCATCCGATTTTTAATTATCTTCCCCGTCACCACAAAGACAGGGCCTCCTCTGACATGTTTGTTCATGGCAGAGAAATAAAGGTAGCAGTGAGGCGGTGGGAAGGGAGGGAAGAGTGATATAAAGAACTGGGAAGCCAATTCTCTTGTCTTTGATAAGGACATGAACTGCCATCTGCCACAGTTGATTTTACTATGTTGTTCTAGCTTGCACCAACAATCTAGTAGGTGCTACTTGTTTCACAGATTGTTAGATCAGTAAAAAAAAAAAATCTTGTTAAGCGCGATACAAGAATATTTGAACCCCGATATTTCAGCCTGTACAAAGTGTTTCTGATGCACACGAGCAGTCTGGATTTGTGCAGTACTTGGAAAACAGGAAAAAGAACAAAGTCCTTTTTTGTATAACATATAATGAAAGTACTCAGGTAGTCAAAATTTACAATATATCTCAGCAAATGAGTCCACAGATTCAGATAATTAAAAAAAAAAAAATTAAAGTTATAAAATGGGAATTAGGTAATAAAAGTGTGTATGAAAAGTAAATAAAAGCCAAGAAACCAGCTAAAAGATATTGATTTTTTGGAAAGGGTCAAAATCAGGCCCAAGAGTGCATATCCTTGCTCTGAGACACGTGACAGCAGTCCATTAGATAAGGCACCTGAAGGTAACAGCAGACATGACAATGGAAAGATACGCTTGCTTCTTTGAGAGTCAAACAGGCTCGAAAAACTCTGTTTCGAAGTTAGCACCCCGGATGAAACACTGTACTATAACTACATTTTTGTAGTCAAGTTCAAAACAAAACATTTGTCTGTCATTCTTTATGTTTTTGTCAGGCTACTAAATCCTTTCACAACAGCAGGACAGATCTCCAAATCTGATGTTGTTTGTCTGGTACTTGACCTCAAAAAAAGCTCCACGGGTGGCCTTGACCCCGATGTGAAAAGGCTTCGGATGCCCCCTTAGTTGAAGCATAACAGGAGACCTGATATATATATATATACAGCTAGAAATTGACAACAAACACTAGATTTTTGAAGATGTGCTCAGTGTTCATAATATAATATAATATAATATAATATAATATAATATAATATAATATAATATAATATAATATAATATAATATAATATAATATAATATAATATAATATAATATAATATACAAAAATACATTGAACTATTCTTGCTAGAGACATTATAATTACAAACAAATTAATTGGAAATTTCATATCCCAATGCCAAATAGTACCTAATTGTGAAGTGGTAGGAAAATAATACAAATCTAAAATTATTATTCGAGTAAAATCTTTGTTAAACCGCTAGTCATAGAAACCAGAGGAATTTGGAAATGTTGGGATATGAATATGTTGTTTCCCCATTCTACACTATAAAAAAGCTCAAACTAAGAGACTGGAGGAGAACCCTCTGTAAAACTAAGTTGACAAAACTCTTAATTGGAAGTAGATCTAAACTTTGAGTGAACCATGCTACACATGAACATGCGCTAAATTACAAATTCACCTTTAACTTTCTTTTGCAGCTCTGCATGTTGAGGTTTATTGCTCCACTGGAAGACAATCCTCCACTTAAATTACAGTTTCATCCATTAAGGCCCCCAGTGCTCCAACTCACTTCCTGTCAACTCTTGCAAGCTACAGTGTTTCTTCTCAAGGAAATTGTGCACAAAAACATGGTACTGCCGCCTCTGTGTTTAAAAGTGCATTCATGTTAGTGTGCAGTATAATTTATCATCATTAATGTTTATCATATAGACCAAGAAGTTGTGTCTAAGATAATCGGAGCAGAGTCTTGCACATGTGGTCTTCACTTATCCAAATCCAGCTTTAGAATTTTCCAGACTTTGTTCCCTGACGTTTTGCTGAGCTCCTTTGTTCCTAATGATGCTATATCATTCATATTCTCTCTCACAAACGCTGATGCACTTACAGAGCAGGGTAAATTTAACACTGGTGGACAATAATTCCTAATTGTGTGACTTGTAGAAGCAGGTTGAAGGCAGTTCATTTAGGTGTTTCAGAGCAAAGAGAGAAAGATAAATATATATACACACATACAACCCTTCCTAAACTGTAATAAAAATATATATAAAAAACAAGTTATGGTTTTAGTTGTTGCCATCACATTTCTCAAGACCTCTGACAAATTCCCATGTTGTTTGAGATTTGCTAAAAGCACAAAGCCAGGAGAATAATTATGGGACTATATTTTCCCTTGTTTGTGTTTTTGGGTCACACATGAGCTTTAATTTTGAGCACCCACCCCTTCAGGATAAAATCATCTCCTCTGGATTACCTAATTAAAGTGCAGATGGTCACGACATGCCCTTGTTGCATTAAGTTATTGAAGGAAAACTAGACAACTTAGCTTTCACAGTTCCTTTTATTCCATCAACAAGCAACACAGGATTACATGAATGGCTGAATTTGAATTGCCCAGGTCCTTTGTACATAATCCTCCCTAATTCTCTTTGTGGTGGACACGCTTAGCTGTCAGTCATTGTTTGATGTCTGCAAGGAGGCCCTGGGAATAAAGAAGATAACAGATATCAAGGGCAACAAAGTACGAAAGCTTTCAGTGTGCAAAAAAAAAAATGATCTGAGCATATTCTCTTCATGTTTCTGCTTTACGCTGCAAATAAATGTATTTTCTACTGTGGATTTTTGAGACGCAAATTCACCCGTTTTTGCATGACTGAACAATGATGATACGCAAACTCAACACTATTTAGAATATTCTTACCAAAGTCTTGTCAATATTACTTCAAAACATGGAAATTTGAATTGCTGAAACAATCTGTTCAAGTAACGACTATGGGCACGGTTTCCTTTAGGCTTTTACTTATTTTACTTATATAAATTTTACAGTTTAAGTCTTTTTTTTTTTGCTGTGATCAATTATTTAATTGTTTAAGTTGGTTTTATTGTATTTGAAAAAAATATTAGAATCTCATGGTAGAAATCACAATATGAATAATAATATATTTAGAGGCAATAAAAATCAGACACACAGACATTAAAATAAAATTAAACGCATAGATAGCTACGACTGATAGGCTAAACTAAACAAGCAGGTTTTCAGACCAGCAGAGACAACAGAGAGAGAAATGATGTTTAGGCATTTCCTGTCAGGAAGGTTTCTTTCTTCTATCTAATAACATAGCTTGTTAGAATTAAACCAATAAAACAACTGTGACAATTTGGATTGGTTTTATTTAAGTCTGGTTTAAGACTTAATTGCATAGATTCTAACGGATTCGATTTATTCTTCGGAAAAAAGAAATGAAAACATAAATTATTTCGTAGTGAAAACGTGACATTATTTGTTTACTATTATTTTAGTCAAACATTTACCAAGTTGATTTTTTTTTTTTACTTCTCGTGGATAAACCTTATCTTTCCACTCCTGGGCCACTTTCCTACTGTATGTAGTAGGCCTGTTCCTTGACCCCTGGACTTATGGGGTAAGATCTTACTCCATATGCACTGCCCTAATAACTAGCCTACTTCACTGTGGCACATATTCACCAACACAGAACTGTTCCCTAAGATGCTGGCTGGTCCCCACTGAAAAAGTCGACAGTTCCTGTAACAGCACATCTGGAAGCACATGATTGAAACATTTTAAATCCTAAACTCACCATCATGCCTTAATAAACCAGTTTGACAGCAGTTTCATTTTATGTTACGGTTTTTGAAACCGTTCTATATAAAAAAAAAAAAAGCCCTGCAAGGCAACAACGTCTGCAGTCCTTATTTCTTTCTTTCTGTGAACACTTCGATTTTTGCCCCCTGTCCCCAGAGTTCTGCCTGTGCTTGTTCGGCCCGCGTTGGTTCTGCTGTGCCCAGTATGACGCACAGACAGCCGCTCTCCGCTGCGCTTTGCGCTTGGGCTGCAGCTCTGCGTCTGCAGGGAGGAGCCAAAGTTGGAAGGCTTAAAGAAAAACGGGGGAG
Organism: Orestias chungarensis; assembly: GCA_032876305.1. Classification (NCBI taxonomy): domain Eukaryota; kingdom Metazoa; phylum Chordata; class Actinopteri; order Cyprinodontiformes; family Cyprinodontidae; genus Orestias; species Orestias chungarensis. Next base: position 4,320,732 of record JAVLVB010000557.1, on the reverse strand, counting down.
AGAGCAGGGAGGTTTGCTTTCACACGCTGGGAGGATGGATGTACAGTACGCTGCTTCTCCGGAGCGAAGAGACTGATCTGAGCACGCCTGGAGGATCTTTGTCATTAATTTTGGCTCTGTGGGTTTTTGCCACTGCGGAAGGTAAACGCTCTTCTTTATAACCCGCTCAGATCAGACGCCAGGTTTGTGCTGTTATGGGTTTAGGTAGATCTCATAACAAAAAGTTTCTCTCTCTATATATATATATATATACTTTGATATAAAGTGTTTAAATGTGATCTCTTTTTCTAATAAGCTCCCCAGCCTTCTTAGCTGTTTTTGTCTTTTCTTCCCTGTTCTGCTCACCTCAGAGTTTCTACTCTTGTCTGGCTGCTTTCTGGCTAAATGACAGCTTTTAGATCAGAAGAAAGGAGTAATCAAACTGAGATCATCAGCCCTGCTGTGCTGATGGCGCAGGTGGGGAGGGAGCCTGAGAGACCTTCTGTTTTTCTCTCTTCTTCTGCTCCTATGGGGGGGTTACAGCTGCTGTTTGTCATCTCTTCTGCTATAGCAAAAAAAAAACAAATGTAAAAACTGGGGTCTCGCTGCGTGATGTGATAATATTTGCACACAGGGCTAAGAATTGAATCTGCTCGACCTTTCTTATTCTGATAGTTTGCTCACCGATCAGCTGTGTGTTCCAGAGCTGTGCCAAGGTTGCATGCTCATCACATCTGGTTTAATATTCCCTGAATGAGACAAAATGTAGTTTTTTTTTATTCATTTAAGATTTAAGAATAAAAGCATATAAAAACTAAAGAGATTTTAGTGATAATATACTCTGTTTACTTGCTTTACTTGATCTCCAAATGGCCCATCGGTCTTCGCAGATAGAAAATAAGATTAGAATAAAGCTTGTTTTCAAACATGAAAACCAACTTTTAACTATATACAGTGAGTATACGTCTGTTCCTGGTACGTTTTGGGTAAAACAAGCTTGTTCTGTTCATGCTGTGAAGTTACTGCATCTAGAAACTGTACTCATAATAATAAAATACTTGATATTGATGGTACTCAAGCAAAAGTAAAACATGTCCAGTAGTAATATTACTCCTAAAACTATAGATTTTCCCAGACTTATTAGAGTGAATATAAGTAGTTACTGCAGACAAAAGATATGAATATATATTAAGTTTAACTTCAAATTAGTATTTTTATGCACATATGCAAATATCCAAATTATTCTCCATTAAACCTAGAAATTTGTTTCTGAAAATTGACATATTTAATATAATAACAAAACAATGTAACAAAACATCTTTTTCTTATTTTATTTCTTTTATCTTTTGGCCTTGAGCTCCAATTGTTTGAGATTGAAAGGCCTCCGTCCCATCAGCCTTATCTTTAGCTACCTCCAAAAAACTCTTGTCAGATTCAAGTCAGGTCCCTCCCTAAAATGTTAGTATTGCTCTCAGAGGAAACATGGGGTTTACATTACTTTAGAGTATCCGTGTGCTCCACGCACGTCAAAACTAGCCAGCACTTGCTCAAAATGTGTAGGAAGGATTGATGCCATCTAAATCACAGGCTTAGTCTTTGTTAGTACGACATGATCTTTTTGTAAAAACCTATTTTTATTTGACGTAGTAAAATTTCGACTAACTCAGAAAGAATGCTCTGTATGTCCTACATGTGACGGGCTACAACAAAAGCAGGAACAAGTGTATTCAGGGCAGTTTTGAGTTATTTACTAATTCTGAAAGTTTGAACTCTAAGATCTCTAATTATGAATAATACACAGATGTCAAGAAAAGAATTGTAAGAAAATATGGGCACAAGTTTACTAAGATTATGGGCGTTAAAGTTTAAGAAGAAATCTCCTCAAACCATATCAGCAACCTAAGGGTGTTAATAGTTACTGGCCATTTACATTATGTTGCAATAAGCCCACCCCACTACTGACTGTTAACAGGCTAGAACAGGGATGTCAAACCTCTTTTCATTTTGAAAATTGAAGCCAATACCAGCATTTGATAATGTTGTTGCGGCCAATAAAATGTTGTATATAAATTTCCATATCATAAAATTCTGGCGTTGCATCTAGGCTTTAAACACTCCACAATTCTGGTATCCATAGCATCACTATCGCTGTTATTTACCAAGAAAAATAATGTGACCAAACCTGCCTTCAGAAACGTGCGCACAAACGACAACAAGGTGGAAATGAATATCAATTGTACGTATCGGATCCTGTTCTGTTAAAAGATAACCGATGTCTGTGCCCATATATACTGTGCATCCCTAAAAACTGTCCATTCACAAACGGTTAAAATATAAATAAATCGGTGTCTCTAAATGGAACGATTTCTTCTTGAAAGGATTATTCAACATCTTTGTACGTCGATGCAGGTTAAACGACTATGTTTTCTTTAAATGTTAATCTTGGTTAACTCCGACAACAGTGTGTGAAGAACCAAATAAACCCAGTATTTAAAGCAACTGTGATTTTCCACGCACCCCTAAATCTACTTGGATGCTCTATAACAACAAGCTGAAATCCAACACTAAATCCTCCACTCTGTTTTTTTGTTTTTGGAGATTTTTTAGGTTTTTCTGCTTGTCCAGTAGCGCACAAAAGTTCCGATGTTTTATTGTGCCGTTATTTTTTTTATTATTATTATTATAACTGACATCACAATTTCATTTTTAGTGAAAATAATTTTGTGTTTTCTTTTTACTCCTCAAATCCTTTTTTCGCCGTAGCATGTTTATTTACCTTGTTAATATCTGCACAGGGGTTCCACACTGGTTGGCTTCACGACTCAACGCTTTTGTAAGAAGGGTGCCTCATGAACTAATCTTCCTCTCTTTGTTGATTTGTTTTGCTTCACTGATTTGTCACCCATAACTCTAGTGGTCTGTAAGCAAACTCAGCTTGACCTTGGATAAAGGATAAAAACCACCTTTGGTCTGGATCTGGTTTCTGCAAATGTCTCCCAACGAAATAAGCTGTTTGCTTTTTTTATGGTGTGGCTTTACAGTAAAACCTGTTGATCATTATGTATGTGAGCGCTGATTGACGTCCTGTGTTTGCATTGGTTTGATACGACTTGTTGGCTTCAGACTGTAAATGACCGCTGGAGCCTTTCAGGTGAACTCCAGCTTTCTGGTTGTAAACAAGGTTGAGATGGGTTTTTTCTTCTTCTTGTAACTCAAGGATCAACCCATCCTCCCTTTCATTTTTTCCCCTTAAACTTACACAACCAGACTCCACCCACAGCTTCAGAAGAATGGTGAGCATGTGGGGAAGTTGTGGTAAGGAGTTGAAGGGATGTAAACTGGGTCAAGGAGAGATACGCCACTGCTTTAACCGTTAAAAAAAACTGTATGTCCAGAGGGATTAAGATCATTCTGTACAAACTGGTGGGAACTTGCTTGTTTAGAGTCCCTAAGCAGCCTTGCACACGGAGGCGGAGATGTGGGAAATGGTAATATTCTGGTCTAGGTTCAGGGCACACCCAGGACCCGAAAAGACTTAAACCACGCTGTCTTTCCAGTATGTAAACAGAGTTCCTCCAGATCACTTTAAACCAGAACTGCTATCCATCCAGAGATGCTAATGCAGGGTGTTGTGTATTTTATTGTCTTTTGAGGTTTGACTAAAATATTTAAGAGTGATGGCACCTCAGACTGAGGAATTTGTGAAAAGTCACGCTTCAGTCTTCGCACACTGGTGAGAAGGTTTGGTTGTCACATTTGCATTCATCGAATCTCGGCCGTTGCCCTGCCTGCTGCCTCTCTGCAGTGCTGTTGCGAGCTTTTGTGTGCCGGTTGCTTGGCCATTCATATTCAGCATTAAAACCAACAGATCCTGTTGAGAAGCCCTTCCAGGCCCTGCAGGGGTTTAGGTACCGGGCCAGAGTGGTATTCTGAATGTGGATGATCATCCAGGTGGTTCTACAGAAAATGCCGAGTTTCACATGCAAAGTTGATGTTCTGAAGTTCATTTGCATTTCCCCCCCCTAAAAGTATTCATTCATACCCAGTTAAGTATATAAATATTTTATCCTGCTACAACTGCAAATTTAACTTTTTTAGAGGTTAAGTGCTAGTTCATACATGTAAGAAGCATAACTTTTTTTTAATTTTATTTTTTTTATTACGTTTTTTAATCTGTTGCACTTACATTTGGCAAGTTTATTTGGTTTATTTAGCAGTATTATGTAATACCTCAGAGATTTGTTAGAGAGCAATCGTGATCAAACTGCTTCATGGGGAAAGGTCAGAGATACTAGGGAGGGTTAAATAATTGCAGTGTAAACTGAATGTCAATGAGCATAAGAATTGCAGAAGAAGCTTGTTACAATTATTACTCTTAATGATTGTAACCCAACACTGCAGCATCCAAACATGTATCCGAACATGGCAGCATAATGATGTGGGTATAGGAGGGGAAGGTTTCAACTTTCAGCTACGACAACCCTTCAGCAAGAGCTACAGTAGGAGGGTTGTTGCTCTGCTAGATCCGAGTCAGTCAATTTCCAGTATTTAATCTAGTTGTGAATCTGTGGCAAGACTTAAGTGCTTCCTCAAGAGCCTCCCAGAATATGAAATGTGTACTATTACCCATATATTCTTGGTTTTTCATTCTGTATCGATGTGGAAAAATATGGCTTGCTGGGCGGTGGAGTGTTGTGAGCTTGTTCTGTTTAAACTTTAAAATCAATGGAGATGTTGAGCTGTAATGTTTTTAGCTCTGTAAGATTTATTCAGTAACACCATTTTAGACATTCGAGTGATGGGGAAATTTCTTCAATAAAATAGAGTATTGACAGTTGCAGTAGTTGGACCTCAGTTCCAAGGGGCACAAAAATCGGACCTCTTCACTGAAAGTCCTTTTGTATGACACCTGTTTCTTTATTGAAGCTTAAACAAACTGCCCTCTGCTGTGGCTGGCTGGTGTTCTTAACTAAGGTAACTGTCTCTGGATGGAAACACGTTGCATAACAACCTCCTCTCCAGACAGATCTTTAACATCTCTGTTCTTTATCAGCTGTATTAGATGAAAGCCAGGAAAAAGGAAAAACTGTGACGGTTGTAATGGGTAGCTACCTGCTCTATGCCTGGAGTGTTTTCATCTTGAGAATATGCTGATGAACGTAGATTTTATCCGAGGTGGTGTGTGTGCTTGTTTCCCCGTTTGAGTTTTTTTTTGTTTTTGTTTTGCTTAGCTCTGGGATCACACACTTTCATCAAAATGTACATTTAAAAAAAACTTTGGAAATATAGAATCCTTGCTTGTAGAAGAATAAGTTCCCATTCAGGTTTCATCTGACCAGAGCACCTTTTGTACATGTTTTGCTCTGCCTACTACAAATGATTGCTTCCATCTTGCTTTTCTACTGTGAAAGTCGGATTTGTAGTGTTCACATCTCCTATTTATCCAACCGAGTTTTGTTTTTTAACCTGAGCTGTTGCAAGTAGCTGTTTGCAGCTGCTTCAGAGCTATTGAGATTCAACAACGCGTAGGGAAACCAAACTGTTGTTTAACGGTATGATAACATATGAGTGTGAACACCAATGGAAGTCCTGTATCCTTTTTCTTCCTCTACACAAGTCTGTGCAACTGTTGTTGTTCATCAGGAAATTCATTAAACTTCAAAATGTTTGAATGTTGTTAAAAAGCACTTGGGGTTTTTTCTGTGCGACTTCATACTTGTTGACTTTTAGTCCGTCTTCAAAGTCTTTTTTTTTTATTTTTTTTTATAAGTAGCAGCCAGCCTTTGTTGCTGCTTGGGCAAAAACTTGCACTTATGTTTAACTTGCACGCGTTAAAAAAAAAAATACAATGTTAAAGTCCCTTTTTGTAATCTCTACCTCCTGATAGTCCGGGAAGTCTTAGAACTGGCTCCAAAGTAAGTTTACAGTGTCAAGAAATTGCTCAAGGACCTGTTGGCACAGAAAAAAATTGGATCTGACTGAAGGATATTACTTGCAGAGATGTGCATCTGTACATCATATGACTCACAGCCTAACAGGTCCATGCTGCTACAATGTGTAGGTGGATATTTAATCAGGCATGGAGGTTCTTGGGAAATCTGATGAAAATAATGGGGGGGCTGGGGGTATAGTTTTCGTAATGAAAAACAGAAAAAGTCGGTGAATTTCCTAAGTATTATCTCCTAATTTGTTTTATTTGTTTCCTTTCCATGCAATACACATGATCTTCGTTGCTATCAGCCCCCCTTCTCTTCATCAAAAATTAATGTCCAGGTTTTTGAATCTCTAAGGAATCTGCAGTGAGAACTGTTATCCACAAATGGAGAAAACATGGAACAGTGGTGAACCGTCTTCCAGGGTACATTGATGGCTTTACCAGAATCTTTACAATTAATTTCAGACTTTAATTTAAGTCAAACATACTGCAAAGGGAAGTTAAATAAATTAAACTGAAGTATGGTGTGTTATGTGGAATTAAAATAATCTAAAACAAACTGTCACTCTGAATGGTTAAAAACGCTTAAAAATACACAACACACGTTTTTAATCATTTTTGCAAAACTTCCGATTTTGGTTTGACTAACATACTATGACGTTATCTTAAAAAGGCTGTTAATGCCCTAAAACAAAGGACTAGCATAAAGTGATGTAAAATACTCATTACCATTAAGTTAAAATGTTTGTCAGGATTTTTGTCAAGAACCAGTTATTAGGAAAGAAAAAGATTTGTGCAGTTTTTTCCCTGGTGTTTTGGTTTATAACAGAAGGAATAAAGGCTCAAAAGACCAAAGTGTTGTAATTGAAGAGCTCTGTTTGTTTTGTTATTTCTTTTTAAGCTGACACTGCCTTCAGGTTGCAACGCAGTTACATGAGTCAGCCAAACTGTGTCATGTTCCCACCTAGAACGAGCGACGTGAACAGACTTGCGGTTACAATCATGGAAACTTTTACCCAAACCCAGAAGTGGTTTGTTAATGTTTAGGCCAGACAAGCTGAAAAAGGGTCCGAATTCAGAACATAGTCATCTGATATGCTTTTAATCCCATTGCCTTGCTTGTCAGATTGTGTAAAGAAATGAGTCGTCATGTCGGATTTACCCCTTCCAAACCTGCTGCGTAAGTCATGAGATGAAGTTTGCTACAGCTGGCCTCTTTATGCTTTATGTTTGGTGTCGTAATTGGCAGACAAACTGTGTGTGTGTATATATATATATATATATATATATATATATATATATATATATATATATATATATAATTTTTGTTCTCTTTTAGTTAAGGGAAATTCCCACCCGAAGGAAAATTTCAAGGTCTAATCAAAAGGATTTCCTGATTGGTCAGAGAACTTCATTAGACTTAAGTAGCTCATTGGGTGACAAGTGTGGAAGGCATCTAAACCCAGAAGCACAGAACAAAACAAAAACAAAAGGAGATTAGTGTAATCCATTTTCTTGTAGACGTTTACTGTGGTCTAATAGCCATTTTATTTCATAACTGTAAATATATTAACTTTTTCTCGTCTATAGAGGCTTCTACACTCTTATAACAGGGCTTACATCATAGGGCTTTAAGTCTGACGCGCAGCTCATTATTGACACTTTCAACGTTTCTCGAGCAGCGGTGTCCCACTGTGCACCCGTCAGGCTTGAATAATTTGAGGCGAGGGCACGTCTGTATTAGAGGAAAAAAAGGTGACCCCGGCTCTCCTTCCAGCACTTATCTCTTCTGCCAGCTCCATTTCACTCGCTCGTTCTGAAATGATAATTGCCGCTTTGAGTGGCAAAGCCGAGCTGTAATGTTAAAGGCAGTTTAATTGCTCTTCTGAGCCTGTTGGACAGTAGATTACACTAAGTGTAGTTTTTTGGGTTTCTCATATCTTGCAAGGAGCTTTCTCTGGAATTCTTGTTGCACTCCTGCTGTAGACAACAGTTATTTACTTATTGTACTGAAAAATAGGGCAATATAATGCGATCCGGAAGACTCTTTCCAAAGAGAAAGAAAACAGACTTAATTACAATTACATCTTTTGCTCTGTTATCAGAGATATATATTTAAATAAATATTTTGACTACAAATGCTTACTCCTTTTTTTTGTTACACCTGTAATCTATCAAGGGGCTGAATGTATGTTGAAACAACCTCCAGCATTGTTAAAAGCAGATTATGTAAATTAGAAGATGCAATGTACATCCCATCCCACATGGATGAGACTAGTTTATCCAACATGCCATTCAGATTTTTGATTGGGTTGAATCCCGCTTTGCTGGGGCAGGGCACATTGTCCTTCTGAAAGATGCACAATCGTCTGGAGCAATGCTAAGAAAGTTGGTCTGTTTTAAAGTAAACCACATAGATGGCAGGACCTACTGTTTCCAGGAAGAACATTACTTATATTACCTTGCTACCTTCACTGTCTTGACTCTTCCCAAATTGCATAGAACACCAGGTGTCTTTCTGCCATTGCCTTTTCAATGTTGCACCTTTTTGGATGTGAGCTAGGTAGGGCATGGAAACCCGGACTGGTCTGATGGCTTCTGTAATGGATCCAGCATTAAGTTGGGGCAGTTGGAGCTAGCATGGATCATACCACTCAGTCCAGCCTTCGTGACCCACATGAATCAATGACTGTTACCAGCTCCTTCATTTTCGATGGATTGCTACTCAGAACTGGAGAGCAAGAGAAGGCCAAAATGTTTTCTGTCAATTTTAGACATAAAACCTTGTTAATTTACGTTTGAGCCAGCTGGGTGGCAAGTTGAATCCAGCCCTTCCTGATTATTTTATCACACTTTCAGGTTAGTACTTATTGTCCTGCTTCATTATCAGAACCAATCTATTGGAACCTAATCATCATGATGTGCAGAACATTTCCAAGGACAAGCAGCAGCAGGATGCATTACAGACAGTGATCATCACACAGATTAATTAATTGTACACTCATGAAAAGTTGTCCTCCTCATCAAAATCAATCTGGGATCACAAACATGAATAATTGAATGTTTAAATGAATTTCTAAGTTCTCAGTTTCGTTTTTATTAATATTTGATGCCACATCCTGTTGTTTACAGGAACTAATTTCCCAATAGTTTGAAGGATTGGAGGGCATTAAAATGAACTGCAGTGTTTTAAATAATTGTGCATGGAAGTTTCCGTTTTCTCCTGGGTTAAACTCCTTATTTGCTGCGTGCTGACACCGATGCCTCTTTCTATGTCAGATTTACAAGGTGCAAGCTGCAGGGTAAAATTGAAATTGGAGAGTCAATATTTTTTTCCCTGGTTGTATTACATCTTGTCTTTTTTTTTCCTCTCACGGTGTAATGAAAGAGTGGCGTTATTGAAAGTAGATTGTAGCTGATTCTATAGCTTTTTTATTTTAAGATTACTCTCTTTAAATAGGAATGTAACTTTCTATAGGATTTCTTTCTGTGAAAACTGACGTCTTTTTTTCCTATTATTTCTTTGTTGTTGTTGGGTTTTTTTTTTGGAACATTGGGCATAAGGGGAAAAACACCTGACAACTCTGGTTGGAGGATATCCTGGAGATTTGTGATGTAACATACCTGTCTGCAAAGAACCAATTTAGACCTACTCTACCAGTGTGGCAAAACTCGGTGAGATTCCTTTTTTCGAAAGTTTCACAGCTCTGCGTCAACGGTCTTTATTCTGTCCTGAATGTGGGTCTTTTGGTTTAGTTTGAGAAATGCAGAAAAATACTGATAAGTACTGATATGTTAAAGGCCCAAAAAGAAGCATCTTTGACTACAGTTGGGGCTGCAGGATTTTTTTGATTGATCATCATTTGAGTAAAACGATGCACATTTGAATTCAACTTAATGCAGACTCTCCAGTTTGGGTATGGTAATACCGAATATACTATGGTACCATAGTACTATGGTAATATTTTTAAAACAAAATGTTTTGTTTTCCATTTTTACTGAAATAAAAATTGGTTTTCTCCTATAAGGAATAAAACTCTGGGAATAGAAGCAGAATAAAAAAAAATTTCTCACACATCTTCACTAAAGCTGCCAATAAACATTCATGATGAGTAACATCTACGTGCAGGTGTGCACAGTCGTTTATGTCACTCCCGTCATCTGTTCCTCGTCTTCTTGTTGGTGGTTTTCTCACTATACTACCTCATCCAGACGTGCTGATTCATGCTTGGTTGTCGGGTAAACTCAAGAGTCGCTCACAGTCACTCTGATGATGAATTTAAAATTGGCTCTGCCAGTTTAGGAAACAATTGCTGCAGTCTCAGCTGCTGCATGGGGGCTCTTTGGTTATTTTTAACCAAGATGTGATTTATTTAGCTGTCTGCTTTCTTGGTTATGCGAGCAGCCTGCTGAACTGAAGCCTGCGCTATGTAGCTTTGGCATATCTATTCCTCCGCTGTTATAGTTCATTGTTTGTATGCCATGACCATCAGCTAGCCATTTAATTTTGTTTTTATTGTCTGGGGTGCATATGGCCATTTTTGTCTTACTGCTTTACATGTCCTGGGGCATATTAACCATTTGTATATGCGTTTACTAAATTGTTACCATTCTTTACTAAGAGTAGATATTTAAAACAGATCTATCCATAAAATTAGATGGCTCTTTCTTGACTAGACAGTGACGTAAGGTAGAGTACCCTTTCTTTGTGCTGTTTTAACAGATGTTGACCCTGCCATATAACTTTTACAGCTGCTATAGAGTTTATTGATATCAGACAATATTTTTTTCCAATTTGTTAGGCTTCACATGCTGTTCATGTCGATAGGGTTATTTCAGTAAAGTCGAGGCTATATGTTTGAATGCATTGCATCCAATTCTTGAAAGATATGTTCATAAGCCCTTTTCTTCCCAAGTCAAGTCCTAATTCTTTGCAGGGAAGGTCTAAGTCAACTCTCATTTGTATGTGCTTTTTGTCTCTTAGGTCCAATATTGCAAGACTTTTTTTTAATTTTATGGTACATTTTTACAGAACGATCATCCTGCTTCTACCTCTACATTGTATTCTCAATTAAATTTGGGTCTTCCGATGGGAGACGAGGCCTATCGCCATCAATCATGCACTGATATCAGGAGATGCCTTCTTACCCTTCCCCCTTGTTGATTTCTGAACCAGTCCGTTATTGCCGCCCACTCTAAGCAGCCTTGTATGAGTGCGAGTTATACCAGCCAACACAGCAAGGAGTCTCTGCCTTGTCAGACTCCCACTGAGATCTTTTCTGCTCAATGTAAGGGCTTTATTAATCTTATTGAATAGCCAGCTGAACCCAAGACTTAATGCTGTTTTAAGGGCTCGAAACTGAAAGAGCTAAATTTCACAGTTCAGCAAGACTGGAATATTTATCTGCTCAAATGAAATTTTTTTACATTTTGTTGTTTTTGTTTCATGTATAATATTGCAAATTCCTTACATGTGCTGTCCTCTAAAGTCATTTTTTGATTTGTAAAAATTAGTCCAGAAAAACTGGTTAATTCAGTTAAAGTGGATGTATATATGGGGGCAATCCTCATTGGGAATAACAATGCCAAAGAAAACCTGAAGCTAGTATTGGTTTGGGGATGGGGCAGGGAAGCCTGATCAGTGCGTCTCTATCCATGATTCAAGCCAAACACTGAATAAAAGACAAGTTGCTTTGCAAACATTGGTTACATGATGCCAAGACCTACATGGAGCTGGCCAAACTGCATGAATTCATTCTGCTCCCCATCCTGTGAACTCAACATGACCCAGCGGACTGTATTGTCCGACTTGTCAGTCACATCTTGTCTCTTCCTGAACATATGCATGAATTAATGGGGAGACTCCAGAGAGATTAGGACGGGTAACGAATTAGTACATTTGCGTTCTTTGGCAGCAGCTTTAACATTCAGAGATGGGGAGTTGTAGATATTCGGCTAAACAGATGGGTCCTCTTGGATCGAGCATAGATAAACACTTGAACTGTAACTGATGCTGACAGTAGTGGGAAGAGACTCCTTTAGCTGTCTGTTTTAAAAATCTTCCATCTCCAGAGGGTCCACAGCATTCCTCTTGTTAGCTAGTGATCTCACACTGATCAATGAAAAATATGGTTTAAACTTACTTCTTTTCTCTTAGTGCTTTATGCTTCAACTCTGGGTCCACAACATAAATGTTTCTTAAGTCTTTTACGATTTGCTGTTGCAGCTAAGGTTTTCTTTCAACTGACGCTAAACAGCTGCTCTAGTTGTAAGCCGACTTGTTGCCATTATTATATCTTAAATACAGTCCAAAAGTAAGAAGAAATATTCCTAACACATCTTCTAATATATACAAAAGATAACATCAGCAGTCTGCTACCTTAAGCACGATAGTCTTGGAATGGCTCTTAGCAGCATCATCTAGCATTTCATTAAATTTTAAGATGACCCCAAGGGTTGCATCCCTGGAAACATATCGACCTAAAGGTTCCTGCTGCTTTGCATGTTGTCCTAGCAGGCATGAGAGGGATGACTGGCGGAGGGAATGTCAGAGAACTGCAGCCTGCAGAGACTATGTTCACCGTTATTCCACCTATGCCTTGATTTGCAGTGATCAACAGGTCAAATCTGAAAATGTTAATGTATTATTCAAATGCATGACACTTAAGAACAACCACAGTTTCTGCTGTTTGGAGTCAAAGCTGCTATATTTATGAAATAATCTGCAAATATTTGCTGGGCTTCTTTGTAATATAGGCTATGATTAAGAAAAAGATCTGCATTAATCAAGAGTGTCAGATTGCTGCAGCTCTAGGTTGGCTGGCCATTCAAGTATGGTTCGTCTGCCTCCAAACTTTGTACCCTCAGGTAGCTAAAAGGCTGTGTTGTTTTAGCATATGTTCAGTCTGTATGTTTAAAATATCAAAACCACCATGGGAGCCCATCTCTCCACACAACCAGGAGTCCTAGCCAACCTCATCTTGTTCTGTTGTAGAGTTTATTAGGTTCTGTAAATATTTAAAGAGGTCAGCTGGAAGTACTTGCAATGATGCCAGAAATGTCATGCTTCAGTGTTCGTTTTAAACACTACAACCAATGGTTAATGTGCTGGTCCAGTGGCAAGCATGATGGAGTTGCAAGTTATCATATAAGGCCACTTTACTTTGTTCAATTTGTATAATAGAGTAGATTACAGAAAAAAAAGTATTTAAAAATTTTGGTTGCAAGAGAGGCTTTTCTACAACTGTACTGTTACTGTTAAATGTGTTTTATCCCATTTTCGGTGAAATCACACCGAGGCAGCCATTTGCGGCGCCAGGTAGGCAGTAGCGCTAAGGGTTTTGCCGAAGGACCCACCCTGGATGCTGTGGTGTATTTTGCCATGTGCTGGATTTGAACCCATGACCTTCCAATTGGAAGTCAGGCAACATGCCACTTGAGCTAGAGAAAAGTGCTTCTTTTAATGTACAAGAAGAATGAATCTCCACATTTTTCGAATGTAGAAATCAACCAACCTTGTGTGCTTTGCACTTTTTAAGCTAAATAAAAATGAAATGTCTGCGGGGGAAATCTGCTGAAGTGCATTGATGAGAGTAATCATGTACAACATTTTTACAACTTTAAATAAATAAACTGCAGCAGTCTTTTTCTTTGTTTTATTAAAAAAATCTGAATAACTGCAACGCAAAATTGGCCCTAAAAGAAAATGCGACATTCTACTCATTTGAAGCAAAAAGACACCAATCCTTTTGACTTTTTTACTGACCTCTATTAGTCATCGTTTGACCTGAATGTAAATAAAACCTAAAAATATGCCCTAAGATTTATCCATGCTGTTCAAGATCCATCCAACATTAGATGCTTTTGTACCCATTTACATAGTAAAAGTTTGGATTTTAATGTTTGTTATACACCTTCTCATATATAATTTAAACATTTTCTCTCTTCTTTCCCAACAGATGATTTTTGACAAACGTCAACTTCTTTAAGTTTCAGACTAAGCCTTGAGTACAAGAAAACAAGAAGCCACTGAGCCAGAAAGGATTCTTTTACTCTGTGTTAACCCAGAGTTTACGGACAACTGGGAGTGCAGGAATCCAATCAAGGACACATTCACTCCCCCAACCCATTCCAGTCTGCAGGACAGAAGATGGGAGTGAAAATATAAAGCTGTGTAGATTCAAGTGCAGCTCTTGATACATTCCAGGGAATCCTAAAACAAACCAAGCATTTGTCAGTGTGCAAGAATTCAGCAGCCATGTGTTCAATGGCTACAACCATCCAGAGTCTTTTGGCTGCTGCTCTGCTATTGACTGGAAGTCTGCAAACAGCAAGTGAAACGGAGGAGGACGTCACACCACGCATTAGTTTTCCATACAGTGAGTACATTCAGTTTTTTGCTAGTGCATTCATTAATTTGTTTGTTTGTTTGAAGTTCATTTCTTATTTCTGTGACAAATATTTTCCTTCTCCACCTCTCCTTAAAGAGATTTCCAGTAAAGCCCAGCTTTACTGATGTTTAGGCTGGATGTTTCTTTAACGTCTGACAGTATATATACTCATCACTTCAATACAAGTTTGTACTAAAATGCTTTCCCCCCTGTACAGGCTGTTATTTCAGCTCAGTACCATAATTTCAAATAGGAGGGAGGTTGGGGCTTTGAAGAGGGCAAACAAAACTTTTTTGGATGCAAGTTTAAAGTTGTTGCTCTGTTTGAACACTAAACACACCAACTGTGCCGAAGTTACAGGAATCCATCTAGACTTTTACCCTCTGATGCTGTGAACCTGAATAGGATGTCCAAAATAAACCCCGAACCATCTTGGTATACTTCAAAATTTAAAATGAATAATATTATTATTATTTGTTGTTATTATTATTATTATTATTATTATTATTATTATTATCATTTGCATGTATACTTGCATAAATGAAACTATTTACAATAAATGCAAATTGTGTAAAGAACAGGGAAATAAAGACTTGACAAGTTTGTTAGGAGCAGAGACAGCTACTGAGAAGAAGGATCTATGACTATTTTCTTTTGTGGACCAAGGTGTTCTCCATTACTGCAACATCGTCTAGCAAGGTGTTGGAGACATTGACCGACAGTGTTACTTTAGTTGGTGATTCCTCCATATCCAGTGTCCATTGTAAAGTGAATGTTACATCAAGAGAGACTTAGAAGGCAATAATCTAAAAGGAAACTCCAAATCAAGCAAAAGATTGAGCTAAATTAAAATTGTGATAGTTTATTTTGATAGTTTTTCATCTGTTTGTTGTTGTGAGACATACAAATTTTCAGCTCCCTCTCCTTGTTTGAATTCATATACACCTAAATGGCCAACATACATGCAACCTGGAACAGAGAAAGCTGCAGTAGCCAGTAAACCTGGCCAAGTGGGTCAATGTCTAATTTATGAAACAAAAGGAAATTTTGGAAGGGTAAGATTAGAGTGGCCTTCCTTTTGTTCTCTTGATATCAGGTTGGGAGTATTTGGAGCAAGCAAGTTGACAGCTGTGTTGGTGGTTGACAAATTTCCATGTCCTCAAAAAAATGACAGCATTCAGGTCTGAGCCTAGCAGGCGCAACAAAAAACAGCTTCAACAGAAGTGTTGGAAGAAAACCACAAAGCCTGGGGGCATGCATGCCGACTCAAGACGAAAACCATGGAAAAAACACCGCATGTCATAAATACATGCAGTTAAAAGTTTTTGTTCCCTCAGGGGTACTACTATGCATAAAATCTGTTGTTTCATTTTACACCTTTTATAGAACGATTAAAGACTAAAAAAAGACCCTAGGAGCTTTTCTGCATTATTTTACATGCATTAATAAACTGTTTATATCCCTGAGGTTTTGATTTTCTCTTTATAACAAACTTAAATTTGTTTTTATTGAATTGAATTTGCACAAATGTAATGTTTGGGAAATTAAAGGAATTTTTTTAAGTTTTTTATACTTTTTAACACTAAACTTTGAACATTTGAAGTTTTAAACACATCAGAGTTCATTGGAATGGGTATGGCAAACCTACCAAGATATTTTACCTGCATATAAATAATGCATGTAAAGGAAAGTTTACACTGTGCAAGAACACAGACAATACTTTAACTTTGATGCAAAACTGAGCATTAGTGATCAACATCCAGAGATTACGGTTAAATGTTTGAGAATCATGCATGTTTTTAAGTTTGTATGATTCAGTCAAAGCCCAAATCTAATGCTAAATGAGATCTGTATATTGGTGTTTATACATGTTCACCATCCAATCTGACAGAGCCTGAGCCATTTTACAAAGAAAGGGGGTTAATAGTACACTGAAAACCTTGGATCATTTTATATCTATGTGCTTTGTGAAAAAATGTAACTGCATACTACAGAGCACGTGGTAAATGTTCACATAATGTTCTAAATCTAAGTTGTATGGCTTAGTTCTTAATGTTGAGGAGGCATGACCAGGTCAACTTGCTGTTGAGCACTGGACATCCAAAAACATTAGCTTTTTCCTGTTTTCCTTCCAGTCATTTCTTTTACTAACATACATCAATCTGCTCCACAAGCATAGCTTAATCTGTCCCCTAACTAGCTGGTGATTTTAAATGGAAAGCCTTTTTTGCAACTCACTGCATCATTGAATATAATCACTTCACATAAACGATATATAAGTAATTGGGGATACGGCTTTATAACTTAACAGCAGGCTGCTGTTTTATAAGCATTTGTTCTTCTGACAGGCTATTGGTAATAGATTGATGCACTGTGGGAGTTTTTGACAAATGGGAACACTTTTCAGATGTAGCTCTCAGGGTACTGCTGCTTTTTTTCCAAGAAAAGAGTGGCTAAACACACTTCATTATCTATGAAACAGGCAGTTCTTCATAACCAGCAGGTTGCTCCTTAATTGTCTCATTGATTTCCAACTTTTCTCTGTTCTCATGCTGGGAGTCGCGCCATCCCAGCAGCAGCTAAAATATAGGCGCCTTACATTTGTAAGGTTGTGTGCTGGCTTCTGAAAATGGTACCTGGATGCAGTTCATCCTCCTAAAAATGTATCTTAGTGCCTGTTTTCTTTGCATCTCAACCAACTGCATCTGGGGTCAAATGCATCACCCTATTTGGCATTGCCGACCATTAAGAAGAAACGCTCCTCGTTATTTTTGTCTGAAGGGACTCTGCTGATTAAACTGACTTGTTCCAAGCAAACCATTTTTCCACATTCACTGACATTTTGCTTCCTGTGCATTAATAATCCAAATTCCATCGGTTCTGATCCACAAACACGTGTAAGGAAACACATTTTGAGTATAGCTTTATAAAACATGGACTTTTTTCACCAAAAAGGGTTCAACTTTCATGAAAGTTTCTTCTAAAAACCAGGAAGAAGAGGTCTCTGGATGTGTTCCTGAGAGGGGACCTCCGCCTTTTATCCAGAAGAGTGCCTTTTTATTTTTTGTTCTTATTCCTCTTCTCTTGTTCCTTCCTTCTCTCCTAACGAGCGAGCTAATGTCACATGTGTAGTTTGTGAAAGGTCTTTGTGGCAGAAGGAGGGTCTGTCTGTTTTTCATTATGCCTTTAAGGCTGCAGGGCTGTAAAAAGTATCCAGAGGCTTGAAGCAATTAGGCAGCCATGGAGCATATATCAATGTTGATTATCAGAAACCTCTACAGCAATCTACCTTTGCATAAAAATACCCAAAGGAAGCTTGTTTTTTTTAAAATTGAAAATCACTGTTTTTAACAGGTTATGTACCTAAAACAGAGCTATAAAGCAGGAAGGTGTGCCTAAAACCCCAACTGACTGCTTTCTATCCACCCACACCCATACTTTTTTCCCCCTTGCTTTCTAACACAGTCCACCGACAGAAAAATGTCTCTGCTCGTTTCAAGCACAGAATATAGTAGCACGTTTATCTCACTAGGTAGGAGCTACATTAGTCCTTTGGGTTTTAGCCCTGCCTGGCCAGTAAAAGTCCAACTGGGGGTGAAAACGAACTCCGGAATACGCTGAACTATAAGATAGTGTGCCATACGGCTCACTAGAAAAACCACTAGAATGACTTAGAAACTGTAAAAACATTGGATACCTTCCTGTGCAGATTTTTCAGGTTCTCAATTTTACCCAGGATATCAGGCTAATGGTAAGCAAGTATGATCTTAATACAAAAAGTCCTGCAACAAGCTGTGTTTAATTAAGGCAAATTGACTTTTTACTAAGAGATCTACATAGTTTTTGAGGCTCAGACTTTTTTTAAATAAGGAATAATTGGCAGATCTGCAATAAAGATAAACTGTAGGAAACAAATTGTTTTTCATGATGAATTTATGTCAGGTGTACACAATGTCCTTTTCTAGTCTCTTCTACAATATTGTCATGCGAATATTGTCCACGCTCTCTCATGCATGCTAATCTACTGACCTTGGCAATGTGTGGATCCCAGTTCAGCAACCAATAGTGGAAGACCTGAAAAACGGGGTGGGTTATAGAGTTGTCTGGGGTCAGATAAAATACTCATGAGGTTTTAGACATGCTCCAATGCCCACCCAAATCCTAGTAAGGACACGCCCACTGATCCTGAAAGGAAAGCAGCCTGTGGCTTCCATCAGATGTGGCACTGTCAAGTGTTTGCAGATAAAACCGCAATGGGTGCAACAATTGTGCGTAATTACAGCACATCAGCTCTGTTTGTTTCAGACATTTTAATGACTTTGTTGCTTGCACACTCCAGGGAATGCATAGAAATGCTCAGTCTGCACAGATTTCCATTAGTAGCCTTTTGATTTGAAGAAAATGGCAAGCAAAGAGAAGTCTTTGTGTTGCTGTTAATTGAGAAGGACGTAGAGGAATGTGA
Organism: Orestias chungarensis; assembly: GCA_032876305.1. Taxonomy (NCBI): domain Eukaryota; kingdom Metazoa; phylum Chordata; class Actinopteri; order Cyprinodontiformes; family Cyprinodontidae; genus Orestias; species Orestias chungarensis. The sequence continues at coordinate 4,301,966 of JAVLVB010000557.1, read as the reverse complement.
GGTTAGTGTCATGGGGTAGTTTTTTTTTTTACTGTGATGAAGGGTCCAAGAAAAATATGTTTTGTGTTACAGCCATTTCAAGAAATTTGTTTTTATTCTCTAGTTGGCTTCATAAAGGTGGTGCTGGTTTTAAATCGATCTGATTTGTTATGTTTCTCAAACAAATTTCTTCTGTCAGGCTTCTTGCAATCATGTGGGTGCCAAGCAGGATGTTTTTTTTTTTATTTTATTTTTTTTTTTTATACCTTTCACAATATTTTAGACTGAATGAATTGTCTAGCATTTATTGCAGCATGTAGCATGTTTTCCTATCTGAAGGGTCATTTTTGTCCTGCTGTTGCTCAATTTGTGCCAGCTTTTTCTTGTGAATCATATAATAAATTCAAATTGGCTCTCTAATTAAATCCTTCAAAGTGCTCACATAAATCCTTAAGCTGTTACTGTGTAGATGTATGTAATGGGATAAAACCGCATATGGTTACAAAGTGTGGCTTAAATTTCACTTGCTGACAGTTGACGGTGTTTTACACAATGACCTTCTTAACAGATGTCCATCTCATAGCTAACCTTAAATAAGGTTGCCATCCCACAGCAGATCTTATTGCTCAAATAGATTTTTTTTCTGCGGTCATTTCTACAAATCTTTAGACAAATGATCTTGTAGTCGCCACACACTACCGGAATATTTGTGGAACAAAAATCAAAGTATCACTATCTATGAATCTTTTAATTTCTTAAGGGAATTGGACTCGACCACATTGGCACAAGATCATAACGAGATCAAGTCCTCAAGAGGTAGTATCCGGCCAATTGTGGATACATCCCTTCTCCAACACATGAATCGAAAGCCTGAATTCCCTCACAAACAGCAGTCGGCTAAGCATTGGCCTGCTAAAAACAGTTCATTTGATTCAGGTTAATTTAAGAAGGGGTGCATCTAAAAGTTGCAGGTTAAAAACTCTGTGGAACTGAACTTGGGCACCACTAAAGTACCCCATAAAACAACGAAACAAATTGGGTTTTAGGTTTTCATATGGTATAATCATTCAAAACATTGCAAAAAAAAATGGTTGCAGATTGATTTACTTCAATCTATACAAGATTCCCTTTTTGAAATAAATCATTCGAATTACCTTTTTGATGATAATCAAATTGATAGTAATACACTTTTTTCTTGTCCTAAAACAGTCTAGTGTTTGAATAATTTGTATTACAACTGGTACAGTTGACACGATAATGATAATAGTATCAACATGCTATGTTTTTAGAAAACAATATGTTTGAGCACAAGTATATTTATCATGTACAATTTCTTTACATTTGAACTGAGGCACATCTGGAAGGGTAACACGAGGCTACTCATGCATCTGTTGTTATAACTTTATACTGTTCCAAGATTTTAACCGAATCCACATGTCTCATTTCAAACATTCATACAGAAAGTGTATTAACTCTTACTGGGCTTGCCAGAAAATACTATAGATATAGCTGAAAGACCAACATGAAGTGGCAAGTTTTCTTTAAAGTGGCAGTAACTGGTCTCTTTTTAGGGCTGTTTTTAAACATTCACAGCAGAGTAAACTATAATCCACAAATACATTGACTAATCCAGCGATCCCTTGCTCATTTGGCTCCTCATTATATCATGACCACAGCAATTAATGGTGGCCTTGAAAGGTTGAGCGTTAAAGCAACCATTCAGGTAAAGCTGCATGTAAGACTAGGTAAACTGTCAGCAAAGAGTATAAATTAGCATGTTTGGAGACTTCCTCTCAGTCACTGCTGTGGGTGAGTGCAGAGCAGGGGTGATGGAGCAACTTCAGGCGGCTCATCTCATCAAGAGCCTCTCCAGAGACTTCACATACAGATGAATACATGACAGAGGACTGAGTTTGGATGATGTGGCACAGCTTGAAAGACCTTTAACATGCCAGTCCAAAATTGAAGGGCTCTTCAAAAGCTGGAAGCAGAAAATCAACAAGTGGATATTGACTCGTAGAGTACATTGAAGGGAGTTTAGCTGCAGAAAATCCATCTGTAATGATCTTTCCAGCTGGATTTTGGTAGAACCCAGACATATGGCTTTATTTCCCAACTATGCTTGGCTGAGCTGGAGAAATACTATAATGTGTAAAGTACTATAATTCATTAGGCACACTTCTCACGTGTCCTCATTCATACTAATGGGAATCTTGCTGGTGGTAAAACAATGAAGTTGGCCGAGGCAGTCATACTAAACTTCTGAATATCTTTACAAAGTATTCTTTTTCTATATTGGGTGTTTTATAGGATCTCTTGTATACAAGTTTTTCTTATCAATGTGTTCTAGTTTATTTTACTGGATACCCAAAGGGAGTGCTGCACAAATTCTCTACCTTCAATACTTTTGCAAGTTGTGTTGTTGACCTGCTCAACAATGCCTTTACTCTGCAAGGTAACAAGTCAGAAGTTACTTCTTTTAATCCTTCAGACTAAATAGTGTTCAAAGGGGTTTCAGCGTTTCATGCTTAAAGCACTCACCTTGACATGCTGGTATAATAATATTTGAATTGTATTTTGTCAGGTTTTGTCATTAGACTGTCTACAAACAGGCTTCACACTGGAGAGACATTTTGTGATATTTGACTATCACAACCGTTGATTACTCTTTGCTTATGTTTAGATAAAGAACTGTTTGACAGTGAGCTGACTAAGGACACACAGACAAGCAGATGTTGAGATTTCCATTAAAAATGGCTCTTCTGACATGATTTCTAGTTCAGAAAGTAACTGATTATGTGACTGGGCCTCAACATCAGTGCTAATAGATTCTGGACATGTCATGTTGTCTGAATATTTTAAAAGCCTAATTTTGGAAAGTTTTCCTAAAGAGCTAAACCAAACATGTGTTTTTCTCATGGACTGTGACAAAGACAAAGACAAAAGAGAACATATCTGCTTTATCAAATGTATGTTGTTATTGTGGACTTTTAATTTGCCACCCCTCCTCTTGGAAGCCTGGGGCTGTTTAAAAACAGGCCCATGAGTTGGTTCTTTAGCATGATTATTGTTGTTTGTTGTCTGCTAACTAAATGCAGATAAGTGTCCAAGACCACCAGTGAGGGAACTCTTATATTCAACACAGTCCAACTCTGATCACAAGCCAAGGTTTTCAGTGCCAGGTCTTAACAGCTTCAGTGTCTATTTATTTATTTATTTTCTTCAGATCACACTTTCGGATGTCTTTTCTAACTTTTTTCCGCAATGTTTTTGCTGTTGCCCTTTTGTGGTTTCTTGATGATTCTTGACCAATCAAACATTGTTTTCTCAAACTGGACCCACTTACTCCAGTTGATTGAGTGTGTTATTGACTTCACACAGGATGGAAATGTTTGTGGCTGGTGCCCTAAGGCAAGAGTCGTTCTGATTGAGGTAAACAAACCTACAGGGACAATACTTACTGGCCCCTCTGAAGAGATTTGACAAAAATTGTCTGAGGAGTTTCCTGGAACATGACAGGCACAGACACGTATATTATTCCTTGCCAGGTAGAAAATTATACCATCCATCTGTCTCTGTGTGTCTTTTGGGCTTCCATATTTGTTTAAAGGGCTCACTCAGACAACACAGAGTCACTCTGTCTAACCAATATTGTTTCTAGGATTTTGTAAGCTTTCAGGTAAAGTGTGTCGCGTGGGTGCATGCAGTCTTGGAGTGCATGAGGGAGACCTGAAAGCCACATGCAGGATGTTTCTTCATTGTTTTGATGCACTGTCTTCATGCTCACTTCAAACAAGGTCTTAGGACTTTTCCTCTGCATAACATATCCTCCAAATATCAAACTCATGTTTCTGAGTGGATTTCTGACCCTATTGCCCTTTGGTACCATTAACAAATTCCTGAAACAACATAATCCTTTTACGAATTACTGGACTCTGCTCTCTCTTTGGCTCTGTCTATTATCTTGAATGTGCAGATTGCTTTTTATTATGACTGGCACATTATCACATGCTATCACATATGAAGAGTTTCTCTTCTCTGACCAGAGCAAGACCTTCAAACTGCAAATGGGACGTTTTCCTCTAAAGCCGTTTCCATCTCGCCACTTTTCCATAAAGTGCCAACTCATGAAGGGCCTGATTATTAATTGTTGTATTTAACTGATTAGGGGCTTAACCCAAACTATACACTGAAGATCATGTATTATTTTCCCTCCTACACCCTAAAATCATAATGAAATAAATAAACTTGTTTGGTGTAAATGCTTTATACTTGTTTTAGCATTTTCTTGTCATTTGTTTTTTAAGTCATCAGGAATGAAAATGTAAAACAAAATGTGTCAAAAAAAGGTATTTTTGTGTCTTTTGCCAAGCATGCCTTTTGTTTCCCATTGTGACTGAATAGATACCATAACTGGGATCAGGGTCTCTCCCTGTCTCCTGTACTTCCCAACAAAACAACAATGTGTTGATGGCCTTGTAGCT
>JAVLVB010000557.1:4269900-4297403 GCA_032876305.1 Orestias chungarensis | reverse complement strand
CCCCCCCATGTCACTAACAAGGCTCTTGTCAAATCGACTTTATAAATATAATGGTATAAGGGTGTGTGTTGTGTGGTGCTTTTTGGTTTTCTCAGCCCGACTCAGAGTGAACCTCTTTGCCCTCAAAGCCCATTGCCTTGTGACTCAGCTCATGCTGCCACAGTAAATCTGGGGCATGTTTACGCTCAGCTCTTAAGAGAGTGCTGGCTAGTGTAACACCTAACATGCTGCCAATCCATAACCCCACCTTTTTATGTGCTTTTAAATTTTGGCCAAAGAGGCAGAAAAAGTTGATCCCATTCCATTTTGTGCTGGCATAAATTTCTCTCCAATGTAAAATCTGCAGACTGGCACTGTTAATATGAGATGTCAGTCAATTTAACATTAACATTAAGAATTTAAATTAAATTCAGATTATTTACATGGAGCCAATTTACAATACGTCATATTGAGGCACTTCTCTCTAAACCTAATCTCATTCAAGCACACTTTAATGGCTGCTGTATCTTTTTTTTCTTTTCTTAACAATCCTGAGTGTCTTTAATTGCAGCTTTACCAAAGACTGCCTACTACAGAGTTTTTCTTTTTATATTTAACTGAATGTTAAAAGTACCAAGGTAGTCTTGATGTAGATGTGGCCTTCCCTAATGGCTGTCTCAACCACAAACAAAAACTGGTTTTTGATTGTTTGCTGTCTCAGAAAAACCATTGCTCTTAACCCAACTGAGCATCTATTGGACGCTTTGCACAAAATATTCTGTTGATGAAAGGTGAGATGATCACTGGCAGGCAACTGATTGCACCACGGAAAAATAACTGTAAATGTTGTTGAAGGGTGACACGCTTTATATTCATGATTACCAGCATTCTTTTGCAAACATGTGGTGGAGTTTATTGCATGCTGTGATCTAGTGGCGCACTTCAATGGTGACGTCTTAAAATGGGTGCATTTTTGGCTTTTCTTTTTTTACTATCGGTCCTTCAGTTTTTCTGTGCTCCAAATTCTGTTATTCTGTTTCTTATGCACACTTTGTTTGCCATGGGTCAAGATCTCAATCCAATCATCATTGTTACCACTCCCTCAGACCCATCCAGCCCCTGATGAATGCTCCTTGTCTGCCCTCTGAGTAAAAGTTTCATGAGTTTTCTCTTCAGTGCTCGTTATTCCATTGTCTGTCTGAGCGACTGTCACCATGATTTATGTCAGAGTTTTAATATGCTAAGGAGAGGCAGATTTTTGGTTCAAGTGAATGTCCCAAACACATGGGAGTATTGAAAATCCGGCCAAGATATGTCCCACTGGATGGAGAGTGGTCACTCCCCCAACCCCAAGGCTGAGGATACCTATCTTTATGAGAGCTTAAAAATACTTTGGGCCTTATCTTTACCTTTTAAACAGAACCACTAGTTTTTCTTTTTCAGTGAAGGCTTGTGTCCTTAAGGAGCTGCCAGTGACAAAGAGATGTTGTTATTCATTTTGATTTGGTTTTTTTTCCCTTTACTCCTTGATTTTAGTGGCAGGCCCCAGTCCTTATTGATTCCAGATGTCACTGCATTTTAAAAGGGAATGAGGGTTTGTTCATGTGGAAAAAGGCCCAACGTTTGAATCTGGATGGGATGCAGCTCGCACGGCTGGCTTTTACTTCCACAAGGGGAAGCATAATTATCTAACAAACTGCCTCGACTGAGAGATGAACCATTTGTGAGCGGTAGATAAGTTTGTTGTGGGTTGTAAACATTTACTGCGGTTTTCTGCCTCTATTTGCATTATGGTCCAACACACCAACTGGAGGGTGGAAGATAAATGTGGGGCTTGGTCACTTTTTTTTTTTTTTTTTGTCATCAGGGTGGTTGTAATCTGGAATGGAGTTTTTAGTTGTTCACTTGGAGTTCGGGATGGAGGGGTGGGGAGGTTGTAAATGGTGTAATTACGGCAGATATAAGGCCTGGTTTGAAGCTTGTAATCTTATAAACTCATAGTTTGCAACCACCACTTCTATTTTGTGTTTGTTTTTGGCACAGGAAGAACATGGAGTAGGTTTAAATGTTTTGAATGAGGGGAAAGAGACAAACATTTACAAAGACTGTTGTAAACTGCAAACAGTTTTAAAGTATGACACACAACAGATGTGAAGATGTAACGGTCCTGCTAATTTAATGCCTGAACGATTAAAATATCCCTGTGTAACTTTTGCATAAGGTTTTTTAAGGACTTGTGTGACACCATGTTGTTGTTTTTGTTTTTTTATGTCGGTGTTTTTGGTAATTCACTCTTGCATTAAACATGACAGTAACCAATTGACATATGCAAACATCGGGTCCAAAAATGGTAGTAGAAATGTCATGGTCAGTAAAAATTACGGTTCAAGAAAAAAAAAGATTGAAGTTGTTTTTGCTTCTTTAGAATGTGGACTCACAGTATAATTTAAGTATATTAATCCAGTGGGGTGGGAAGCACATGTCTTTTAGTTTATTACCAAATTCTCTATTACCACATTTGTTGGTAATACATCTCTTAAAAAATAAAGTTTATGTGAGTTTCTTTAAGTGGTTATTAATTACTTTTTATTTACTTTGGTACAACAAGCCAGTTGTTGAAGTGAGCTTATTGGCTGGAAGATGATCGTCCAACTTGTCCAGCTACTGTGTTAGCAGAGTGGTGATGGAGCTAATAAACAGAAGAGCAAAAAGAACCATTTGTGCCATTTGTAGCCACTGTTTTTAAAATTGGATTCCCTACCTGACATGTTTGATCTGCTATAACTAGACCAGAGTTTGTTTACCAGTTAGCCCGAACCTTTTGTTCAGGTATGAATAAACTCTGGTAAATCCCAGTGCGGTCAAAATAACCTGACCGAGATCCATTTTTTGAGTTGGTCTTGGACCACTTCACAATTAACTCTGATGTGGTTCACTTCTGGTATGCATAAAAATTAGCCTCGATCTGGACCAACTCAAGGACACTTTGGTAACCATGATGGTAAGAATAAGCTCTGCTGTGTTGAGTACGCTACTACAGGATGTTTAAATCATAGATGCTCTCTTATGGTAGCATATTGGGGCTCAGGGCACACAGAGCAACTCGTCTTTGTCCCTTAGCCTGCATTTGCCAATGTTGATGCATAGTTTGAAATATCAGATTGAAACATCTGCGTTAAACTAGTTAATTTTGATTTTAAAAACAGTATTGTAGCTGAAACAACAGCACAAATGTTTACAACTGCAATGCAGCAAGCCGGTCTTTCCGGCTCTGTGCCCGGTCCCGCCCCCCTTCATTTCTGTCCAGTGGAAGCGGTAATCGCCACCAGTGGGGATTTGTTTACAACAATGTGTGATGGGAAAGCAAACTTTAAAAAAATAAATGTCTGCTTTTGGTTTGGACCAAGGGACTTTCCTGCTGGGAATACATACAGTGCCTCACCACCTGCAATTGGTCTGTCATCGTTGGACTGAGTTTATCCAACTGCTTCCTCTCAGCTACTGATAAGCTGTTGCTACAATGAGCTACCGCGTTATTACATATGGTTTGTTCATTATTGACATGTTTAATTTTGGTTTGGTCTTTACCCAGATTGGATAAACAAATGTAAAATAAAGGTTATTTTGTGTCACAACTGCAAATTGTGCAAAACTGGTTTAGGAGGAGGTAATTTGATGGTTTGATTGTTCTAGTTAAAAAGATGAGTGTTGTTATGCAATAATGACCATGTTGCAATAAAACTCTTGAAAGGAAAGAATTAGACGGTGATCTTTAATCCTTTATCCCATTTAAGAAAAGTTCCTTTACAGTGATGATGATCTGCTGTCTTGTTCTGTGTGTGTTTACTTTCTTCTCTGTCCAGATGCAAGGGAGAGATCAGCCAAGAGGTTTTCAGTGGGTGGCGTCTTCAATTACACCTCTCTGCTGCTCAGCCAGGAGGATGACATGCTGTACGTTGGAGCAAGGGAGGCACTGTTTGCCCTCAGCCTCTCGGACATCAGCAAGAGCAAGCTCCAAAAGAACGTAAGGACGACTTTGTGGTGAACAGGTTGCCTCCCTAAACTACAAATGCCCCAACTGATTATGTTTTCTCGCCAATCCAGATTTTCTCATTTACTCTGATGTCTGAGCTGCTAATTTGGATTTTGAAATCATAATGGGCAATTATCATTTGGACAAAATTCCAGTTTTTAGATTCTCTCTCCATCTATGTTTAATCAAAATCTTCTATTCAATGGGAGAGGTTTTCCATTTTTTATGTTGGATCTGTGGCTTGAACATGAGCCATAGCTCAGAGTCCTCTTGGCTCCTCCATCTATTATCTTTGGTTGCCTTTTATTTGACTTATTCAGCTTTTCCTTATTTTTGCATCTCTCCTCATCAGCTGACATGGGGCACTCCTGCTGGAAAAAGAGAAGAGTGCAGCTTTAAAGGAAAGAGTTTGGAGGTAAGCGCTTAAAAAGATCAGTCACAATGAACTTTTTTTCTTCCTCTTTCACCGTATCTTCAGACTTACCCTGCGATCGGCTATTTGTGTCGCGTGTGAGGCAATAACATGAGCAGAGAGCTTACAAACTTTTCCAGCAGATACAAACAGATTCATCAAGTCTTCAGACTCCCTGGGGGGAAAGCTCCTTCTTCTTCAGTCTGTCTGTTGTTGTCTTGCCAGCTGGGTGACAAGCCTCTGTAATCCTCCTGCTGCACCGCACAGCTCTGTCTGTATTGCACAAAGCTCTGAAGGCAACCGCTCTGTAAGGCAGACAAGTTTTCCCAATAGTGTTTGAGGAACAGTCTCCGTCAAACAGTCTTTTAAAGTACTTACTTGGATTGAAAAAGTCAGCAAAATCCTGAGATTTAAGTGTCGTCTTGATGAAAACGGAAAAACAAAGCACTGAAAGTTATTAGTTTTTCAGAAGTTTTTACCTCTACATTCATTAAAACATTTTGTCTATCCATCTGTCTAACCATCATTTTTTGTCTTTGTCCAGACTGTTTAATTTATCTGACAGTCCATTTTCTTTATATCAATTAATCTATTCCCCCAATCATTAATTGTTTATTCATTCATCCATCATTAATTTCATGTTCTATTATTAATCATCTTTCTTCTATCTTCTATTTATCCATGTTTACCTCCTCTCATCTAGCCTTTATCACTGTTTTTAGTTTTCATTGGGTTCTATATTTAAAGCCTGACCACTGTAAACAATATGTTTAAAATTGAGACTGAAAAGGTCTGTAAAGGTGTGGAATATTGACGGTACACCCCTGGGTGTCCTGCTCTCACAGTAAATTTACTCACACAGTAAATTCTAGCTTGAGTTACCATTTGCTGTGGTTTCTTAAAATTTCTGGGGAATTTCTGAACCTAACCCACTGCTTTCTTTGTTGTCATTCAGACCGATTGTTTCAATTACATCAAAATTCTCCTGCGGCTCAATAGCACTCATCTGTACGTGTGTGGAACCTATGCCTTCAGCCCCATCTGTGCCTACATTGTAAGTATCAACCTCTTAATCTGCCCCTTCCTCCCATGCCAAAGTTAAATGAAAGTCCTATAAACTTTGTCCCGTTTATCCTCCGTTTCATTGTGGGCTCTGTAGATTTATCAAGTTTATTAGGAGTGAAGGTAACTATGAGAGGACATGACATTGATGTTGCCTTGCGAGCTTTAGCTAAGCTTAAACGGCTGCTCTACTTTTTAACAAGAGAGAATTAACCTCTTAGCTTTGACGTCAAAGTGAAAGCAAAAACTATGCATGTCTTGGATTTGAGATGTCTTGGCAGGACATTAGGCCTTGAACTTGGATTCCTAAAACAACTATGAGCTCTCTGGGTCTACAGAAGCACTCATCATGTTGACAAAACCACATATATGTATGTGTGTCCGTATAATCCTTTCTAACAATACGGTCTCTGAAATGCTTAATATTAACACTGATAAATGGTTTGTTTTAAAAGCACTTGTCTAAATAGACACAGGGTACTTTGGGATCAGTGTAACGGGACACTGAGACACTAAACAATCAGTATGACAGACATGAACTGAAAGAAGCTCAGAGTAAAACCACATCAAATATGGAAGAGACATGAGAGCACCGTCCAAAGTAGGGCGCCTCTTATTTTGTGCTGTCTGACTTGACCGGAGGGACAAGTTATGGGATTTATGTTATATTTTCTTAGCCTTCCTCCAGTGTGTCAATCTATCATTTATATGCTGAGCAGAGGGCTTGTTAACTGTTTTTAAAGGACAAACTCATCATCGTTTGTTCTCTATTTGAGTGGTAAATGTTACAAAAAATAAGAAGTCACCTTACAGTATAGATTTCAAGAGTGTACTTAGCCTAATTTTTTTAGATTTCCAAACAGCTGATATTGTCAGGGCCTGCATGTTCTTTAACAAACACTTGATAAAAGTTGAAAACTATAAAATAGAGCTCCTTCTTGTTAGCCTTTAATAATCTCGTCCTCTCTTGCCGTTATGCTCAACAAACAAACTGAGATTAGAGTTGTGCAACAAATGCTGTTATGGTTTACCTTACATCTCTTGGCATTTTTTCATAATTTCATTGACCTACACCTCACTAAATGAGGTGATATTTGCATATCTGCCACAATATCGACAGAATAATTTCACTGCTAGCACATCTTGGTAAAGCTTTAATATGATCTTTTGAAATGGATCACATTTTTCCATATATTTGATTAAGAATACATTTGTTTGGCACTAGTGGCCTTTTATCGAAGTATAAATTGACAGGAAACTGGGTTGGGAGAGGGAAGTGACATGGCTTAAAACTGGGAAGATCTTTTTTGCAAAGCCGTATTTGCTTCTGACCTTTTTCAGTTGGAAAAAATATATGAATCTTCCCAGCTGTTGCTTGCTTCGGAGGATTATAACCCATACAAATGTATTTGTTTAAATGCAACATGCATACACTGACTATTAATTAGAAATTGCATCTCTTATGTAGGTTTGCAAGGTTAAATCAAAAAAATTATAATAAAAAAAATAAATTGCACAATTATTTGCTCTTGTGCATTCAAGCATGTGTCTTCAACTTTTGTGTTTTTACTAAAATCCGAACAAAAGGCGCATCAAAGAACGTCCTGTTTGTTGATTTGTTTACTGCTTAAATAAAGCAATCCAGTCTGTCCTGAAATCGGAACATCCAGTTTTAAAGAACTAAAGGAAATGGCCCTAACCAAATCCTTTTAATGCTTTCTTAGTGGCAGCAGTTTTGCTTCCGTTTAATTCATAAAAAGATCCGTCAAAAACATGCTTGAATAGCAATAAAAGCTAGATAGTGTAGCTTAATCTGATGGTATCTAAATGGTGAAGTAACTCGAGATTAGATTAAGTGAGGATTAGTACGCATTAGTGAGCATTTATAGCTATTTCATATGAGCAATAAATCAAAACGTAGTATGAATTTCCAGATGAAAAATTAACATCTGATGGACCTTTTAAGATAAAATAGACAGATTCTTCATTTGTCAATGGATTGATGTGAATTATCAGAAGTTGGCAAAGGTCACCTATGAAATTTTAGCATGCTATTAACCTCAGGAAAATAATCCTCCAGTTTCTAATCACAACATAATCTCCTAAAAGTTTCTCATGTATGAATGCTTAAATATGCTGCGATAAGAAAAAAAGATGACAGTTTATAGACATCTTAAGCCGATCAATGTCAGTATAAGGTGTTTTCTAACAAAGAAAATCAACTAAGCTAGCTTCTGCTCACTCAATTGGTGTCTTAGTGAGTGCGTTTTTAACTTTTTATAATATTTTCATGTTTGCAGAACACGTCCACGTTCTCGCTGGCAAGAGATGAAGCAGGTGAGGTGGTGATGGAGGACGGGCGCAGCCGCTGCCCTTTTAATCCGGAGTACAAATCCACTGCCATCATCGTGGGTACGTAGTAAGACTCTCTCATCTCATGAGGAACTCTCCCCCCCCGGCAGCAGACGGGAAGGAAGCAGCTTTCATGTGAGCCCAATCTTTGACTCAGCAATGAGTCATGATGTGGCTCTGTTGCTTGTCTGCATCAGTGTCTTAATAAAAAGCCGGAAGTTAGGAGAGGTTTTTGTTTTTAACAGGCGATTAGTGAATAATTAACCCTGATGCTGTGGGCGTGGGAGAGGGTTTATTCCCTCACTCCCTGTTCTGTTACAGAGCTTACAGTGACTTAAAGTGCCCATTCTTTCAAAAAGTGGATTGCAGACACTTTTATCACAGCAATTCTAAGATTTACTCCATAAAAAAGGATGTCTGAGAATAATAAAACATTTGGTTTTCGGTAAAATGCTCTGTGAAGAACCTTGGTACTGCACGTCAATTGGTTCATTTGTGTTTTTATCATCTTGACAATCTAAGCTCAATTAATAGGGAAGCAATTATTCATGCTTTAGTTTCACCGCGTGTAAAGTATTGCACTATATGCACCTCTTAGACCCCGTTAGAATAGCTGCAAGTTGTATGAAAAATGCTGCTGGCAGGCATCTGATACAGTCTTTAAGGTTTTCACATGAGACTCCAGTCTTGATTTAACTACACTGGCTTCCGGTTCATTTCAGAGTGCAATTTGAGACACTTTTACTGATTTGGAGACCTATTTGGACAGGCGCCAGGTTGCCTCAGGACTTCTATACCCATACGAGCCTGGCAGGTCCCTGATCTCCTGTGATCAGGTGCTTCTTATGGTTCCCAATGTGAAGATGAAAACAAACAAGGATCTGTTCTGTTCAGATCTCAGACTCTGGGACTCTTTTCCTTTAGACTTGAAATTGGTGGAATCTGTTGTCTCCTTTTAAAACCAACTTAAAAACATATTTTTGAACTAGATTTATTATTGAATTTTCAGTTTTTTAAGCCTTTTTGGCTCTTGAGCTGTTATGTTAGTTTATTCTTAACAACCTAGGGATTTTTATATATTTTTGAAGGTGACGTATAAATCAGGTTTTACTTGTGTATTAACTTTATCTCGAGTACATTCAAAAAGTCTACACACCCCTATTGAATATAGGTTCTTATAACGACAAAAAAATCAAAGCAAGATAAATAATTTTTAGTGGTGTACTTATATTGAAAGTGGGCCAATATCCATATCCAAAACGAATACTGCTGTTATGACCAGTAACTAGTAGTAATTTTATATACTTCCCTACTTTTGTCACTGTAAAAAAGTGACCACATCACCAACGTTACGTCTTTTCTTCAGTTAAAGATGCCCGCGATCTTGTGCTGCATCACCGTTGCTTTCATGAGTAAACTTGGCCGACCCCATTCGATCTCCCTCGAGAAACACAAACGGCTACAAGATGGAAATAAACGGCCGGTAATATTGGCTCAGTTTTATTTATTGGACCATGGGTAAAAAAATGCCTAACATCGATTGATACTACAGTTGATGTGGATGTTTGATAATCCCTGATAAACTTTTTCTACATTTAGTGGAAAACAAACTAATCTGTTGAGAGCGATGGTAAAAAATCCAACATGGTTGTTGCGTTACGGCTTCCAGTATATATTGCTTTCAGTTCCAGCATTCAGTTTAAGTACAACTTTGGAACTAAAGCTAAGAAATTCTTTAGAGCTTTATCAAGAACGAGTGAGCAAATCTAGCTAATTCTGTATGAGTGATGCTTCTATAATTTCCACTCCGAGCCAGTCAGGGAAAAACGTCAGATTTACTGTAGCTGATTTATTGGTGCACCATTACGTTTTTATAGGTAATCTCCCTAAAGTCCTTGTCTTTTTTTTTCTTCTTTCAGATGGGGAGTTATACACTGGTACAGTGAGCAACTTCCAAGGGAATGAGCCTGTCATTTATAAAAGTTTGGGTCAGGGAACGGCACTGAAAACGGAAAACTCTTTAAAGTGGCTTCAAGGTGAGTGGTTGTTTTTTTTCTTGTTCTCATTCCCTGTCCATGCCCTCCATTAGGTAGCAACCGTAGCAGATAAGCTCCGAGAAGCAGCCGTCATTAGCGAGGCAGAGTCCCTAATGGGAGCAAATACGAGCCTCGGTATATAGCTGCATCCCAGTCCCATCGGCAGCAGCACGTGCACATCAAAACAACATCAGCCCACCGCTGCTGGAGTTTTTTGTTTTTTTGTTTTCTGCTTGCTGCGTACAATTAGGACTGCTCTTGTCTTTTGATCTCCAGGTAATCTGTCCAGATCTGGTCTGATGAGCCATCTGAGTGCAATTACAAAAGAGCATCCTGTTTCCACTGCTTTCTCAGGACTGTGTGAAACGGCTTTCCAACCTCAGTCGGGCTTAAAACACATAATCCCTTTGGGTGCGTGATTGATAAAGGCAGAATCTGTTTGTATGACGGCATGTTTGTCTGTTATTTCTGTTGAGGACAGATCCGGTATTCGTGGGGTCGGCTTTCATCGAGGAGAGTCAGCCGGCAGGCAACCCTGTGGGTGATGACGACAAGATTTACTTCTTCTTCAGCGAGGCGGGAAAGGAGTTTGACTTCTTCGACAACACCATCGTGTCGCGGATTGCTCGAGTGTGTAAGGTAAGTTGCAGGTGTGTCACACATCCCACATAGAAAAAACAAACAAAACAACAAAACAAGCCGGAGCACATTTTTCCACTTTTAGCAAGACGTCATGCTTGTGTAGACGTAGTGGGGGGGGGGAGTGAAACTGTTGCGGAAGCTTTTTTTCTTTTAGACTGTGCAAACATGTTTTCAGCAGATTTTTGTTCCTCCTTGTCTGAATCATCATTGCCACCCTCCAACCCCCTCCTTCCAGTTTCTCTGCAATGTCATCTTCCCCTTCCTCCTGAATCATGGAGACAGGATGTAATCTCAAGTGACAGCCTAACTACTCAGTCCTGCAGGGCTCTGGTATTTGGGGTTGCAACACCTCTCACTGCACCTCCCGGGTTCTATATATGGAAATCAGAGGCCAACAGACTAGGGCAACTTGCTGCAGTTCAACTCTGTGAGATAGGAGGAAAAGCTTTCTCTGCTCTGTGTAGCACCTTTTATATTTTGCTGGAATGCAGCTGCTATTTTTCTCATTTCTCCTTCATGCCCACCCACTTTATATATTGATTCAGAGCTTTAAAGTGTATTTAAAAGATTAAGAAGTGTTGTTTACCAACACCAAAAAACAGGGTAATAATAATGTGTAGATTCTTTCTAACTAAAGATACTATAAAAAAAAATGGCAAAATTTTATTTGTGTCTAGTTTGGGTGATTTCACAAGAGGCCAAATTACTCCGTTGATCAGCTGAGAACAGTAAAAAAAAAAAAAAGGCTGTGTAACGACTCTCTTTGAGTTGTACGAATTTAACTTTTTGTGTTTGAGCCAAATATTTAGTTTCAGTATCTTCTAACCCACCATGCAAATACTTCTGCGAATGGAGAAGATTAAGAAAATTATGACGATAATCGTTATCTGGTGGTGTGCGGTCCGCAAGCACAGATGGAGCGTTGGTGTAGAGGCCTGGGACTTTGGGACAGAGCAGGTTCAGCACATTATGGCCAGCTACTGCTTGGTCCATGGTAGGCAAAATTTAATTTCCCCCTTTTGTTGAAAACAAATGTCCCACTGAAACCACAAAGCAACTAGGCCCGCCATACTATACTTACTTAAACTACCATACTTGCTTAAGCTACCAGGACAAGACACTAAGGTTTATTGTCATTCTACCAACTTCCATGTTTTGTGTTTGTAATATTTTTTTGTGTATTTTACTTTCTTTGTAATGATGTTGGTGATGGAAAGCTGTGGTGGCATTTTTAGATAAAGGATGTCAAACAAAAACGAGGGGGGGGAAATTTTTCCACTTAACCGAAAGTGTTTTTTTCGCTTTTTTATACCAAAATTCACAGATATAAAGGGTTAATTTTCATCTCGCCATGTATTTGGAGAGAAGAAAGGTTTTCTTGTCGGGTAACATAAATGAAATGAGAAAGTCTCCCTAATTTTTTTGAAAGGTTTTTTTTTTATCTACCATTTGAGCAGAACAACTTTGCAACCCAGAGTCAGTTGTTTTCCCCCCCGTTTCCCATCTGTTCCCCTCCCTGCTCCCACTCCCTTCTCCTCGTGTTTATTCAGGTGTGTTCTGTCGGGGGGGGGGCACGGTAAAGCAGGTTTCATTTCCTGAAGATACGTTCATTCACTCACTCTGGATCTGCTTTAAATTTTCTGTGGTTTAATAAAACTTCGGAAAGTTGGACAATGCAGTGCGTTTTGGGCGGGGGGGACAGGGGGCTAGCACAAGGGTGGGGCTGTGATGTGCAGCAGAGCTCTGCAAACACAGCAGTGGACAGCTGAGAGAGCAGGAATGTGGTCTGTTTATTACATGGACAGCCTTGTAATTGGCTCCTGGTTCCTGCATAGGTCCAATGGAGGTTCAGCTCACTGGAGGCAGCAGCCAGATGGTTTATGTGTCACCGCAAAAAGAGGAGGAGGTTGTAGTTTTTGAACTTTCTTATCTCCTCTCAGGTGGTTAACTCCTTGTGCCGTCACGCAGGATTTGTTTCTCTGTTTTGGACGAGCTGCTGCTCCTCGGGATGAGTAGAATCTTGTTTTTTTTTCTCCTTCCTCAGCTCCCTCCCTCCCTCTTCTTGCTGGTTACATTTTGGAGGAGTTTCTTTCAGCTTGTGTTTACAAGCTGAATTTGAGAATGGTTTATGGGAGCATTTTGTGTCTGACTAAAAGGCTGTAAGTGCTTCATCTCAGTGTAGGAGGAGTCATAAGTGTGGGGGGGGGGGCACCACTTTCAAAGCTGATTTTATAGCAAAAGTAAAACAATTGTTTATTTTTGTTTAAGAATATTTTCTGTAACTTTTTAGCACACATTAAATTACACGAACCTCTAATCTAACCTCTTTTAATTACTGTCCGTCCAGTCAGTGTACATCATAGAGCCCAGAGGAAGAGGAAGACTAGCTCTGATGGAAGGATCAGATCTGAAATTAATTGCAATCTTTATGTTGCAAGTAGGATTTTCCTTTTAAGAGTGTTTCGGGAGAGGGGGCTTTCCCTGAAGGAAAATCACAGTCTTGTTTATGTGTTTTTGTTTGATATCACGGACTATGTTAATAAAATCATGTAAAAACAAGGCAATTAGTGTCTTAACAACTGTTAAGGCCAAGTAGAGAACACCGAACTCGAGGAATTGCTTGGCAAAAGCAACCCAAAAATCAAAATCTCCTGCTCCAGTATGAGTTTCATTAAGTTGACGACTTGCAGGAAGACGTGTCGAGGAGAAAAGCTTGTCTGAGGCGCTAACATGGAAACCTAGCAAAATAGCACCTCACCCAAGAAAGTAAAAGCTGTCTGACAAACCTTGGCCGCCTGTTACATTGAAGTGCGTGGCCGTAGATCTGCACTTCTAATCAACCAAACAACTATGGCTCCAAGTTAATCTGTTTTATGTTAGTTAGGCATGCAATGATTGTGGCAAACATAGTGGCAGGAAATGAAAGCACCCGACCATCGCAGCTTTGGCACACCTGTCAGGGCCATGTTTTACTCTTTACCCGCTCTGCAGCAACTCAGCTTTTATAATGTTCTGATGTCCGTCAGTTAATGGCAGTCAAAGTTGGTCAGTGGGTTTCATTATGCCGTACCTAAAGATGATATTAAAGCTAGTGCAACTCATACAGGGGATGGAAGGGAAGTTTAGCCTTTTTAGCTGTGACATTACCAGTGTTGTTTTCATCCTTCAGCTTTGGGCTTTTCCTACGTCATACGTTTTTGTTTGTACCTGTTTATGTGACATCCATCCTCCTTTTATTTGTTTTACTTTCACAAAGCTCACCTGCATTTCCTTGCATTGATGATGAAAGTAGGAGTGCTAACTCCATCCTTTGTGTGTATAGCCCAATATTAACTACACATTTAAAACCTCTTGTTGTTCATAGCTGTAGACAGCGGTGATGTTAAGGAGCATTAGTACCTTCCTGTTTTTTAGGCTTTGTTACAAAATAACAGCAGATTGCAATTTAATTATCACTCTGAGGATTTTTAGTTTTACCATATCTACAGTTTTTTTTGCCTGTGTTTTTGTGGACTTTTTTTATTATCTACTATATTAACTAAAAGGTCATTTACTTTATAGTACATGACTATGCATTTAACTTTCTTCATTTTAAGGATCAAGTAGAAAATTTCATGTTGTTTTACAGCTTTTATGTCCAACAGAGTCTTCACAATATTCCACAAATACATGATTACAATATTGGTGTGTGCAATGTTCACATGGCAAAAGACTGTTTGGATCTAAGTAACTGTTGGCTGATATATTAAGCGCTCAGAAGTTGCATTTTTCTCTGTAATGCAATATTGATCCAGTTGGACGGTCTTGCGACAGCAGATGATCGCACCAGATACTGACCACATTGCCCAAAACGCTGAAGGTCAAATAGGCGTTTAGCACAAACAAGAAAGAGGGGAAAGAAGAAAATAGGTGCATATACCGATATTGCCATTGCAACATTTAACAAGATTATTTTGAGCAGAATTTGAGGCCAGAACTCGCACATACAGACAAAAACATGTTCTAGTAACCTTTACAAAACTGGCTAAGATCAGTGCAGGGTAACTGCCCCCAACAGGGAAGTGAGTAGAAATATCACCGTATGTGTTATTTAAGTGAATCTGTAAAATATACTAGATTTGTTTTCCACAACATATAATTTAGAGGGTCATAAAACATTTTAAACTCCATATGGTAATCCTAAAATCTTCTATAGCCTTTTTTTTTACTTTAATTTAGGGCAGTAAAACTAAAATGCCCCACACCTGTTCAGAAATTTTAAGTCAAGTGTTTATTTGTATTTGAGCTCTGAACATAGCGAGCTGTAATTACTAAACTTAACCCCCAACCTAAATGTGGGTGGATTTTAAATCTTAAGAGTGTTCTGGTCAAGCCCAGATTCATCTAATTTAGAGGCCAAGACCTACTTCTCTAACCGCTGCAGCTACACTGTTTCCTGCTGGTATCAGATGTGAGTTAAACTCTAAGCTCTTGCCGCTGCTTATATGACAGAAGCTCACTCCTCTTGACCTCCATCCCCGCACATCACAGTGCCTCAAAATACCCCACAGACCCTGCCGGAGTGAGCGGAGATTAAGCGCCCTCTGAATTAATAATACAACGGGGAAAATCCTGAGCGAAATTCTGCAACGATGTGGATTTCCTTTCAGGGGGACAAAGGAGGTGAGCGGGTCCTGCAGAAGAAGTGGACCACCTTCCTGAAGGCCCAGCTCCTGTGCTCCCTCCCAGACGATGGCTTCCCCTTCAACATCATTCAGGACATGTTTGTTCTGAAGCCCATGGGAGACAGCTGGGAGAGCACGGTCTTCTACGGCGTCTTCACTTCACAGTGGTGAGACTGCTGGTGCCTTCAGAGATTATGTGCTTTAAGCTATGCTCCAAAATAAATAAATAAATAAATAAATACAAAAAATGTGTTCATAGGTATAAAGGTGCATCGGGCAGCTCGGCTGTGTGCGCCTTCAGCATGGCTCAGGTTGAAGCTGCCTTCAGTGGCCGCTATAGAGAAGTCAACAGGGAGACCCAGCAGTGGTACACCTACAACCACCAAGTACCAGAGCCACGGCCTGGAGCTGTAAGTCATTTTGATTTGGTCATTAACGTATTGAAATTATAGCAATAGTACATGGCATGCAAAAATTACTGTGGTACCTACTCTGTTAAATGATTTAAACCAACAGAATATTTCTCACTTTGACAACATTTCACATGCGCTCAGTAGAAAAAGGTTCATAACAGAACAAAACAGGATGAAATATGCATAATTTTGTGTTTAACATATAGCACCAAAATAATTGAATGCCATCAAAACCTACAGAGGATTTTTTTTTTTTTTAGAGTTTGTGTTATTAACGGTTACTTGTGGTCAGGTTAATACGACTTGCTAAATCCCTTAAACTTTTTTACATTCTGTGTGTGTGATTCATTTGGTAAGTCACAAATAGCGCTTAATTTCTCATGTTTCCCCTCTAAAGTGCGTGACCAACCATGGCAGACAAATGGGCATCCATTCATCGTTGCACATGCCTGATAAAGTGCTCAACTTCGTAAAGGACCACTTTCTGATGGACAACGTGATCCGCAGTGCCCCCCTGTTGCTGAAGCGCAGTGTGCGTTACACCCAGATTGCCGTCCACAAGATCCAAGGCATGGAGAGGGCTTACGACGTCCTCTTTGTTGGAACAGGTTCAGCTTATCTTTTTGTAATATATAGAGAGGAGAGTTTAAAAAAAAAAACATCCTTAAGATCTTTGTTTTTCCTTTCTCTCTCTCTCTCTCCCAGATGATGGAAAGCTCCACAAGGCAATCAATGTTAACGATAGGATGCACATTATAGAGGAGATGGTTCTGTTTGCAGAGCCCCAGCCTGTGCAGCACATCGAGCTGGACTCTCAGCGGGTACGTCGGGCTGTAACCACGAATGAATGCAGAAAGTAAAGTAAAGCGTAAAAGTATAATACAATCATAATAACCTAATATAAATCTGCGGCTGTGTTCCCATATTTAAGGTTTATTCATATTCGACATTGAATTTACTGTAAGTTAAAGCGCTGCCTCGAAGACAGTTTACATTCTCTGTTACTTTATTTAGAGCTACAGTTGATTACTTGTACTAGTGATGGGAAAACTTCATTATTTGCGTTGAGTGTTTGAGTAACTCACCAAAGTGAATTACTGAGTCACTAACGCAATATAGTACACTCATAGCACTATTTAATGTCATTTATTGGACATTCCATGTTCAAGACTTTGCTTTATAACTATATTTTAGCACAGACGCCTGTAAACAGTTGTGATTCATACCCTTAAAAGGTAACTTATCTCAAACTAAACAAATTATTGGCTGAATAATTTCTTTCTGTCAATCGGACTACAGGACTAAACTTTGGAAATCAGAGCAGCAGACTTTAAGTAAATGGTCTGGGTTTTCCCGCCAGCGTAGCGAGCTCAACTCTGAACTCTTGAGTCGAATTGAATCGTTAATTTGCTGATCCACCCCTGCTCGAGCAGCACCGTGATCTTTTGGTTTTGTGAGTGGAGATCAGTTGCCGCGAGTATCCGTGTATTTTGGTTACAGCTCAGAGCAGAAAGATAACGGTCAGTTGAACTGGAAATGACAAACCAGCTGTGCAGCTTCACCGGTGGCGTGCTCTTTTTACTCATCTAGCTGTAGCAAAGGCGAGTAAGTAAACAATTTAAAGGAGAAAACCACGACCCGTGACTGAGTCACTAAAATTAGTCACCAGTTTTGAAAGATTTATTCAGGACTCGAACACTATTGACCTGTACTCTCTGGGTCAGAGTTGCCTAACTGCAATTTTATCTGCAATTCTAATAAAAACAGGAATGTTTATTATTTGTTGGTGCTTATCTTTAAGAACGACTAGAAAAGATGGAGTAGAAGATCTGTAATCGTGTGTGTGATTGTAGTAGAGTGAACTGTAGGAGGTGAAGGAAACCGACTTGTTTTACACTGTCGTCGTAAAAACTGTCAATGCTGACCCTGACGTCGTGAACATGCATGTCTGGAAACACGATCGCAGTGTTGTGAAAAGTGAATCCAGCTGGCCAGACTTGATTCATTTGCTAGATTACTATTGTTTAACTGAAGTAATTGCTTCAGTATGATGTTCCTTTTTTGAAATCAGATACCCATAACTAAAAGCAGATTGCCTCCTTTGTCCTGCATTTAACTTTTTTTTTCTTCTTTTTGTCACGCACGACCTTAAAATTATTTTAATTTGTTGGTTTTTCCCCTTCCTTTGCAGGGTCTGTTGTTTGTGTCATCGTATTCAGGCCTGGTGGAGGTTCCCGTGGCCAACTGTTCCAACTACCTGAGCTGTGGCGAGTGTGTGTTGTCCAGAGACCCGTACTGCGCCTGGACCGGGCGGCTGTGCCGGGATGTCAGGATGGCACCGCCCGATAGGTAGGAGAACCAATACAGATTGCATTGTTCTGTATTAAATGTTAACATGTTTGTCACTTTAAAATAAAAAACATCTGTGTTATTACAATATTCTGGAGAAAACGGAAGTAGTCTTGTCTTTGGCCAATGACTGGAATCGGCTGATCTTCAGCTTGACTGCTGACAATGTATAAAGCCTTTGAAAAAGTAACTGTTTTGTTTTCATTTTTCGCTTAAACTGAAAGAAACCAAAACTTTCAGTGACAGGAAGGTGGAATAGAGTGCTGTCATTTTGGCAACCTCTCATAAATCTAAGAGTTAACATAAGGTTTACATGTTCTGCTTCTTATCCTAGTCCTGCACAATAAGAACTAATACCAGATGCTGTAACTAATTTTCTAAGTAAGTGTTTTGCTGCGACCCCTCTTTCTCACACACTGTTTGACATCACCTCAACATTCAATATAAAAAAATATTGATGGCACAGAGTTAAAAAAAAGATGCATTATTTTGGATGCTGTTCATCTCCCAAAATCATAACTCTTTAAAAGAAGCTGAATCAGCTAAAATCGCATCAAAATCAAAAGTTCAGAAGTCTGGTGCAAATTTCTTTGCATTTCTGTAATCAACCTTACGTGTAATCTGGGAATAACTAAGCAGTTTCAGTTTATTTTGCCATAACAGATCCCAGGACCCTGTGGTTGCTGTGAATCTTTCAGCCAGACATTTGCATGACTTGCGTGTCATGAGTTCCTGCCTTATGCATGCAATAGCTCCTTTTTAGAGGAACACTGTGCTCCTAGTAATGATGACGAAGCGGTAAACATGGCTTTTAAAATGAAAGAAGAAGGTTGCCTCTTGCTCCAGCTGCCTACCCTCACCCTGTTGTTTTGTTTCGTATGTTTCCTCTCAGCCACTGGCAGCAGGACGTGGAGGAGGCTGACACATCAGCCATTTGTAACTCAACCGTTCCCTTCCTCAGATCTGCCAGACCAGCGGCTTCTCGTGAGTGTGTGCTCTGCCCCTGCGAAATGCTCTGTAATTTAAGTGCTGCCAGTTACTGCGCGAACGAGACAAACAACACTCAATGAGAGTTGAAATAACGTGTCAGTACTGAAAACAAAGATTGCTAACAAGCCTTGCCTGAGTCGACAAATGCTGCTCTTGTGAACAAACATATCAGCTGAATAATTTAGCATTTAGAAAATATAGCTGAACCCATTATTCAGACTTCAGATTCTTATATTTACACACACAAAAAAAACTAGTCATTGGTTCCATTTTTAAACCGTAAACAAACTTTTTCTCTAGAAATTAATGAAACTTGAGCCTGTATAAGACAATGTATATTATAGCATCTTTATCTTACAGTATCTCCTAAAGTTAATTTAAAGGCAGTCTAGGACACGCTGTATTGATGCAGTAATTCATGCAAAAGGAGCACAGGCAGACTACTGGGTGTATGTATATACTGTGTTGTATCAAGGCTGCAGTTATCCAGCTGTTTTTTCACCTTCTTCTATGCATTTTCCATTAACATGCTTTCCTACAGCGCTTTTAACACTGAACACTAAAATGGATTTTAAGTATTTCTCTTTTAAATTGATGGCACTGAAATTTATTCAGGTTAACCCGCAGTCTTTTCAAAAACTCCTATTTAAAATATTCTTCTTCCTTTTTCCAGGTGCATCCCGTTGTAAGTTCATTACAGTGCCAGCCAACACATTCCGAGTTCTGCCATGTAAGCTGCGTTCTAACTTGGCTCGGAGGAAGTGGAGCTACAGCGACGCTGCCAGCCAGTTCCTTTATGCCACCCCAGAGGGGAACCTGGTGGTGGTGGCTCAGTCGGACAAAACTGAGACCTACGAGTGTTGGTCGGAAGAAGAGGGCTTCCGCCAGCTGTTGGCTAACTACTGTGTGAGGGCTGAGCCCCGCCAGGACAGCACCACTTTGATTGGTCACACGCGCACGCCTCACGTCGCACTGGAGGAAACCATGATTCTGCCCGGAGAGTCTCGCTCGGAGCAGGCCCACACCAAGACGTACTGGAACGAGCTGATCGTGGTGTGCGCTCTGTTGGCGTTCTCCCTTGTCGTGTTCTCCCTGTTCGTTGTATACAGGAACCGCGATCAGATGAAGTCCATGCTGAAGCAAGGAGAGTGTCCCAGCATGCAGCAGAAGAAGCCCAGGATAGTGGGAAAGCCTACAGAGAGCTTACCCCTGAACGGGAACACCATCCCAGTTTCTACTTCTGATCACAAGGGCTACCAGACGTTAAACGACAATTACATCTGCAGCACGCCAACACACGAGTCCTCTCCGGAAAACAGCAAGAGCTTCTCCGAGGCCTCAGATAGGCGGCCGCTCAATGTAAAAGAGAGCCACGTGGAGTACTCTCCAACCTGCCCGCGGCCTCGAGTAAGGCTGGGCTCAGAAATCAAGGACTCCATCGTATGAGGAGCGTGACCCTTCCAAAACGAGCAACATCCTGCATCTCCATGAGCCATACAGGCCACGTGGGAAGGGGAGGAGATTCTGACTGCCTCCTACATCACAGCACATTCTTTTGATTTGTTTTCAGTCATCTTGGTTCTGTGATCTGTTCGGAGGTTCATTTCTTTTTTGCCATTTCCACTGAAAAGCCCGAGGTTGGTCTGGTTTCCTGCAGCAGCAGGTAGAGGGTGTGGCACAAACCCTCTAGTTTCCACCAGGATAACTAACCCTGGCAGCTGCTAAGATTCTGAATCATTGCATATGTCTCTTTAAGCCTTTTCTGATGGACATACCATGAGGGTGTGTAGGAGCGGGGTGATATGGGGAGACCAATTTAAAAACCATGCGCCTATAATGGCATCAATTTCCCATCCTGGATGTCAGATCATTGATAGTTGCCCAGCCATGTGCAAGAAACCTTGCACAACTGTTATTATGCACACAGAACCAAGGTACAGCAACACGCTGACCCAAGAGTTCAGGGTAAGGTGAATACAATAAAGACTTCATTCTCATCAAGTCCACTGTAAATGTCAACGATCGTTTGAAGTGGTGAAGTTTAAGGGGAATCCACGACAGGATGACCTGCTTGAGAAACAGCTGCAACGTAAACAGAGAGGGCCAAACAAATAGCGGTGGGCAAAAAGTCGGCTTCAATGCCTAAACACTGTCATTTACCTCCTGAATGTACATTGTCGTGAAAAGATGGTCTGTTTTGCAGATAATGCTATAGATGAATGCTTCTTCTCATCTGGGTGGGTTGTTTCTTTACAGTATTAAGCCGAAGGTGCCACTTGTGGTTAAATAAATGGACTAAGATACTCAGTATTTCAGGAATATGTGGAACAAAGACTTTACATTGCCAATAAGAGAGACTAGTGACATCGCCACCTCTCGTTACATTCAGGGCAGCACCGAAACCATCACGTGTACTGTGCCAAAAAAACAAAAAAACAACAGAAGTAACTTGATTGTCTAAATGCAATAGTGCCATCCTGTCATGACAATTTCATGATTTCCTTCAGCATTGATCAATGTCAAAGAGCACATGGTGATCGACCCAGGGTTGGGTTCCACTGACAGTATGGTGGCACTAATAATAAATGAATGTGAAGATCACATTTTTGAGAATTTTCTCTTAAGACTGTTAGCTCATAACAAACTGTGAAGAATGTGTTGAGCAGAATAACCGATCTTCTCGTGGGGGCCAAAGGATTTGACATGCCGTTTGTCATGTGGTTGTCAATCTTTCTTTTTTGCGTCTGCCTTCTTACTTACAATACATGTGTTACCTAGAGCTAAACTTAATTAACCAATACTGACATTTTGGTTAGTTTTACCTCAGATTTTGTCTAAAACATGTCCCTGTGAATTAAAGAGAATGAATCCTGATCCCCTATTGGCCTGAATGAAATTACGTGATGCAAAGTGTTTTCATGCCCCTTGAATTCTTTCACATGTTTTCATGGTATAACGACAAATCACGTCAGATAAGGAGTGACTAAACAGAAAATATTACGTTTTAGTGGTTTTGACTCTTTTTAACTGGCCTGTTCTATCTTACGGATACACTTTGGGCTAAATTTTTTCATTGCAGCCCTGGAGTCAAGTCTTTAGGATCCTGCTACAGGTTCTTAAACCAGAATTGCCTTGTATTATCATTAAACCCAACCAACTTCCAATTGCCTCCTGGGATAAAAAGCAGTACTGCAGAATGATGCTGCCATATTTGTTGTGTACAATATTTATTAAAAAGTTTTCTTTTTTTAACCTGCAACTCCTCCAGAGTTACCACAAGCCTATTAGCTGCTTCTTTGAGTAAAACTGTCTGTTCCTGGCAAATTTTGCTCCGTTTCAATAACACAAAAAAAATTATTTTTGCTACCTTGGTGTTGGTGTCCATAATTTGTGCTAACAAACCTTAATCAGGTTTGGGAAGATTTGTGATTATAACATGAAAACATGTGACAAAGTCCTAGAGGCACGACTACTTCTCTAAGACACCCTAATCATGCTAATCCAAGGTTTATATCCACCCCTTATTATCCAGATCTTATCCACATTGCCGTTCACCACACTCATTCAAAAGCCAAGGTAATGCTATTGTGAAAGCACAGGTGATCAGGGTTAAATATTTGCACATTTCACTTCAGCTAAATCCCGTGTAAGTAAGACGCACGCGCCACTGCGACTAGAAATGAAACCGCTAAGGATGCCAACTTTTTTGGGGGTATCTGTTGTGACGCCGACCAGTGTGGTCACCCTGGACACCGTGTCGCGTACAGACCTATGAGACTTTAAATGTTAAAACTATCTCCAAAGAAGTTGAAAGCTGATAGCGTTGCCTGTCTGGGCGTGAATCATTCATAATGTGTCAAAGTGTCTTAGAATACCCAAAATATTATTACATTGAATAAAAAATGAATACAGTATATATATATTCTAGTATTCGCTAACTTTAATAAAGGCTAAGCAGATCCATATACAAAATAGCTCTGGTACTGCAACAAATTGACAAAGTGATGGCACTGCATACTACTGCACGGCTACGGTCGGCGTTTCCTCTTTCCCAGGTTTTGATTTTGTGTAAATACAGTGCCTGTGTTTAAATATTGTGTGTTGTTAAGGGACGTTGTGCAAGATGTTGTAGAGGTAGTCTTAACTAGAGAGTGAACACTGAGTTTTAGGTTTTAGGT
This sequence comes from Orestias chungarensis, assembly GCA_032876305.1. Lineage (NCBI taxonomy): Eukaryota > Metazoa > Chordata > Actinopteri > Cyprinodontiformes > Cyprinodontidae > Orestias > Orestias chungarensis. Next base: position 4,274,293 of record JAVLVB010000557.1, on the reverse strand, counting down.
TTGTTTTTTACATAGTGCTTTACTGCCAACTCGATCAAACAAACTTTTCCACTCAGCACCTTACCTGTTTTCTTTTGTTTTGGGTTTTTTTATAAAAAAAAAAAAAACAAAGTAATTTTGAAGTTATTAACAATAGACAATAAAATATGTGCTAACATGTGAAATCTGGTTAAGCTGGAACTCAGTATTAAAATATCCAGCATTCACTTAAATATATATATATATATATATATATATATATATATAAAAATTCTCTTTGAAGTTATTAACACTAGACAATAAAATATGTGCTAACATGTGAAACTTTTGGAAAACAAAACCTAATATACTTAAAACATTAATAGTTGCTAAAATGCCTGAGCAAATGTAAAGTTTGTATTCTGGTTATATTCTTTATATATATATTTTTTTTTTTATATACTTTTCTATTTATTTGTCTTCAGCAATTGCCATAAAAGTCTTATAAGTTAACCCAGTCGCTGCTGCTTGGCTCAGACTGATGGTGATCTGTTTTGCATTTTACTTTCTTTTTTTAAACATTAATAAAAATGCAGGCTATGGCCAATAGATTTACGTTTAGGCTTCTATTCAACAACTAAAAAAATCTGACTGACTAGTTCATAGACGTAGCTTAGCGTGGCTTCCCAGGCATCTGTAAACACATTTAAATCAAGGGCAGAAAGTTATTTTTTTAAATATTTAATATTTGATTAGCCTATTAAAATGTAAAAAATATTAAATCTTTGTATTCTTTTTTTATTTTTTTTATTTCAAAAGTATTTAGGTAATTAGTTAATAGCTGCTGTTCAAAAAGGTTTACAAGCTTGTCAAAGTTTAAATCACAGCCGGATAGCTTTTTTTTTTACTTTTTTTGTTGTTTTTTAGATGATAGTTAAGCCCTTAACTGTTAAGGATACCTATTAAAAGCTGCTGGCAAATAAAACACCCAAAACACATCACTTTCACATGTTAAGCTTAATGAAAGCATAATGGCAATTATAGTTAAAATCTACTGTAGAAACATAAGTAGGTGTTCTTTTCTACTGGCAGCTGTTGCCAACAAAATCCACCCCCCCCCCCCAAAAAAAAATACTAATTTAAAAAAAGGGTATTTTGCCTGAGGTACAAAGTAAATGCAGTCCTACATGTCTTTGTAGACAACTACTTCAAACTGAACTGTCTTTGAGACCTGCGATGAAGTGCTTGACGTATCCAGCTACACAAAGAGGTGCCTTTAGAGTATGAATCAAGTGTTTCTGCCTCTTGCCGTGTGCTACACTGTACACCACCCAGCAATGACCTCGCCAACAGAAATGTGGTCAAAAGTATGATTGTTGCCCGTAGCGGGTGCGCTTGACTTCTAATTACATGAAACACCCAGACCGCTTTTATGTTTGCCTTACAAACAGAACTGGAAACTGCTCCATTCTGCAGCCTTGGATTATGTAAAACAAATAAAGCAGCATTTTAAGCAGTCGGTGTTTTTGAATACACACTTGGTAAAATGATATTATAAAAAGCTACTAATGCAGAACTGTTTGACTTCACTGGATCCTAAATGATAAACCTGTGTCATCAGTGTGCATATTTATTAATGATGTGCAAACCAAACCTCCTAGATGATGCGACATACTATACTAGATTTGAATGTACCCAGTTATCAACAGCAGTCCTTTTTATTTCGAAAACCCAGATAATCTGTGACTCCCTCTTTTTAGTTGTTTTTTTCTTTCTTCAGGGAAAAAGGTCAGAAATACAAAAAAAAATATATATATATACCACTGTACGAGCACTGGACTGTTGGTTCTGCATAACTAGTTCAGCAGTAGGTTGCAAAGTACAACTCCAAATCCTCAACCATCAGACAAAGCATATGTTCAGTGTACTGAACACATAGTTGACTGAATAATCAGTAGACAAATGTGGTCTTGCCTGCATGATTTTATTTTATTTTTTTGATAGTGTACAAATGTGTGAACTGTATTTTTTTTGTAGTAAGATTGTGATTGTTGTTTTTATTGTACATAAAAGGCACTTTATTTTAATTTTTTAAAGATGAATAAATTACATGTTTTGACACGGATGTGGAGATGATTTTTATTTTGGGGATTTCATAATTTTTTTGTGTGAAAACATTGATAAAAACTCTAGGTCAGCAACCCAAAGCAAGTTCTAGGCTCTAAAAAAAACACAAAAAATATGTATTTTTGGATTGTGCATTGTTATGTTGTCTTCTTTTTCCCAAAAAAAGCAGACAGTTAGAAACATTTTTCAGCACTGATAATTTGTTGCTTTAGATGGTTTGTATCTGACTAATGTGCTCGAAAAAGCCCCCAAGGTCAGATGAGCGATAACCGTTATCTTTAGAAACACTCAAGGTTCTTGACATTTTAGAGGCTATTTTTTTGACTTTTTGTCAGACTTTCAAAGCTGTCTGCGTTTCAAATTCGTCCTTGCGTGTCACGCATCTTCTTTTAAACCAAACAACACTTGTCTGTCTGCTGTCATCACCATTTGACGAGCAACAAGAGGAGATCACTGCATTGTTTAAAAAAAAAAAAGAATTTTGTTTAGCAATTTGATTAGAAATTAAAACGAACAGCATTGTCAAAAAACAATTTAAGTACAGTTTATATTCAGTCCGTTAAGGTGGAAGTATTTATCGTTGGTAAGACAGAAAGATTTAAAGTGCCTTGCTGATAAAGGTACGAAAACTGCTGCATGGTAAACCAGCCCAGATGTCCAAGGTTACTGTGGAGGAGCTGCACCGCTTTAGAGTGAGGACTTTGCAAATCAGACTCTGTATGGAGAAGTGGCAGGAAGAAGAATTGTAGTTCTTTTAAACAAAAGCACATTTGTGAATACAAGTGTCTCAACAAAACAAGCTGGCTCCAAGGCCAAACATGGGACGCAAGAAAACGAAATGCTGGTTAAATAGATAAAAAGTAGATCTGGGTGGACAAACAACCCTAAACGTACGGATATGAGGGAATAGATTAAAGTTTTTTAAGGAATCTGCATTATGAATGGTCCAACACAACCTCCAAATTAAAACGTGCAATGAGTCCGAAAATGAATCTCTCTAAAACAACGTCATATATGGTCGTTTTTTAGTCATATATGGTCGTTTTATAGTCACATATGGTCGTTTTATAGTCATATATGGTCGTTTAATAGTCACATATGGTCGTTTTATAGTCACATATGGTCGTTTTATAGTCACATATGGTCGTTTTATAGTCATATATGGTCGTTTAATAGTCACATATGGTCGTTTTATAGTCATATATGGTCGTTTAATAGTCACATATGGTTGTTTTATAGTCATATATGGTCGTTTAATAGTCACATATGGTCGTTTTATAGTCACATATGGTCGTTTAATAGTCACATATGGTCGTTTAATAGTCACATATGGTCGTTTTATAGTCACATATGGTCGTTTAATAGTCACATATGGTCGTTTTTTAGTCACATATGGTCGTTTAATAGTCACATATGGTCGTTTTATAGTCACATATGGTCGTTTTATAGTCACATATGGTCGTTTAATAGTCACATATGGTCGTTTTATAGTCATATATGGTCGTTTTTTAGTCACATATGGTCGTTTAATAGTCACATATGGTCGTTTTATAGTCACAAATGGTCGTTTTTTAGTCACATATGGTCGTTTTATAGTCACATATGGTCGTTTTTTAGTCACATATGGTCGTTTTTTAGTCACATATGGTCGTTTAATAGTCACATATGGTCGTTTTATAGTCACATATGGTCGTTTAATAGTCACATATGGTCGTTTTATAGTCACATATGGTCGTTTAATAGTCACATATGGTCGTTTTATAGTCACATATGGTCGTTTTATAGTCACATATGGTCGTTTTATAGTCACATATGGTCGTTTTATAGTCACATATGGTCGTTTTTTAGTCATATATGGTCGTTTAATAGTCACATATGGTCGTTTTATAGTCATATATGGTCGTTTAATAGTCACATATGGTCGTTTTTTAGTCACATATGGTCGTTTAATAGTCACATATGGTCGTTTTATAGTCACATATGGTCGTTTTATAGTCACATATGGTCGTTTAATAGTCACATATGATCGTTTTATAGTCATATATGGTCGTTTTTTAGTCACATATGGTCGTTTTTTAGTCACATATAGTCGTTTTTTAGTCACATATAGTCGTTTTTTAGTCACATATGGTCGTTTAATAGTCACATATGGTCGTTTTTTAGTCACATATGGTCGTTTAATAGTCACATATGGTCGTTTTATAGTCACATATGGTCGTTTAATAGTCACATATGGTCGTTTTATAGTCACATATGGTCGTTTTTTAGTCACATATGGTCGTTTTATAGTCACATATGGTCGTTTTTT
>JAVLVB010000557.1:4249066-4269800 GCA_032876305.1 Orestias chungarensis | reverse complement strand
ATAGTCACATATGGTCGTTTAATAGTCACATATGGTCGTTTTATAGTCACATATGGTCGTTTTTTAGTCTAATAAACAGCTGCGTCTTTTTTTCGTCACTGCGTGTAAAAGGAGAGTCCTTAGGGTCAGGACAAGACACAAGAGTCCGGACAACAGGCTAAGACCTGTAGAGGCGCTGTTTAGGCAGACAAAAAAAAGCGACCATATATGAGGTTTTTTCAGACATTCATTGTCGGACTCAGTGCACGTTTTGATTTGGAGGACAGGCAGCAAGAGTGCAGTGGGTGATAGCGGATAAGATTCAAGTTTTACACAACTGGCTGATGCTGCATTTTGTCTCTCATCGCTATTCACATCCTCACCTACTCTTGCTTGAGATTGAAAACGGATACATTTGTCACTGTAATCTGTAAAAAAGAGGATATGAACGTGTTAGAGTACGAATTCATATCTGCTTCTTTTTCTAAACTCTTAGAGAGCAAACCTGATGCTTTAATTACGATTTTTACTAGCCTTGTAATTCATTTTTAGATACTAAATCCGTCTATAACTGATCACACTGCATGCTGTTTATTATGTTTGCACAGAAATGTTGATTCCTTCAGGGAACCATCTAACAAAGGCAAACCAGCGTCCGTTTAAATTAACCATTTCTACATTGCAGCGTTTGTCTCCACCTAGTGGCCATTATGCAAACTCAATTTTAAACTAGAATCACCATTTCACACGATGATTTAATTTTGGGTAATAAAACCTCCATTGAGCAATTACAGAGGGACGTTTACAGCCATGCAAACTAGCACAGCTTTTCTGCAGCCCAGTTCCTTAGCTGGTAAGAATGAATCTGTTCTTTTACACATTTCCATGACTATAGTTAAATTCTCAAATTAAAGACTGCATCGTGTTCAGGATCTGCAGCTCTAAACTTTGACTAAATAATCACCTGTTCACATTTACCATGCAAACGGTGTAATGTAGAATCTAAGATGGGCAATTATAATTATTTTTCAATGACTTATTTTCTTTGTAAAAACTATAATTTCTAATAGTTTACTAATAGTTTCTGGAAGAAATGTTATTTTTGGGGCAAAAATTCTCTCCAGCTTTGGATGCTTCTGTTGGTTTACCATTAAAGCAGCTAGTCAACATTACAAAAGCTAAAATGATGTGTCAACTCAGCCACAAAATCCCAGCAGAGTTAAAAAAAAAGGGGACTTTGTGAATCCAGAACAGAGGAGAAGAGTGAAGTTTAAAACATCTCTTCCATCGATGTTAATGTTTGATCGCCATCAGGTTGGATGCTGTGGATGGATTGAATATTCAGAAGAATAAACCCTTACCATCCTCCTCGTCAGGCTGTTCTTCATGTGTCTTCCAAGGTGTTTCATATGTAGCGATACAGGCTGCTACAGGAGATCATCCCCAACCACCAGTCTCAGGACCTAAAACGATTCTGGGGGTATTTTGAGGAGTGACATTTAATTTTCCTTTGGGATTAATGAAAATTTTTTGAATTTCTTCTTCTACACCAAGAGTGCCCAACCAGTCGATCGCGATCTACTGGCAGACTGCGGACTGATCCCAAGTCAACCGCGAGGTTATGAGCTGTTATGACATGACAGGAAGGACATGTTTGCCTTCTGCGCCGCTACCTGTTCTACCTGGCGCTGGAGAACTTGCAGCACACGGAGTACATCACAGAGAAGCTGTGGAAAACACGGACTACATCCCGGAGAAGCTGTGGAAAACACGGACTACATCCCGGAGAAGCTGTGGAAAACACGGACAACATCACGGAGAAGCTGTGGAAAACACAGACTACATCACAGAGAAGCTGTGGAAAACACGGACAACATCACGGAGAAGCTGTGGAACACCGTGCTGGCTGGGGAGAGTGTGTGTGTGTGTTCAATCAAATTAATATTTTAATTAGTGAATTATAAATAAGAGTTCTCAGACTACAAGCACAATCAACTAAGTTTGTATGAAAGGGTAAATTATAATAATGTCTTCTACAAAAGTTAAGGGTGCAGGCTGGAAATGATCTGTGGGGGTTTGGAATGTTGACACTGGACTGGTAGATCTCAGGAGGTTGACTACTTGAGAAGTAGCTCTTTGGACAAAAAAGGTTGGGCTATACTATTGAGTTGTTGCTCTTCCAGCATTGCTTAAATTTTCTTCTTTGAGATGTTCCATCTGTATTTTGTGTAAAATGAACAAAAGCAGCAGGCCATCAGAAAACACAGATCCAAAAATACTGCAGGTGAATTAAAAGTTATTTCATATATTTTTATTTATATTTATGATAGAATAGTTGCAGATAAAATGCTGCATATCAAATGCTCCTTTTGGAGGAACATAATACTCCCAGGTATGAATTTATTTTTTATAAAAACAAATATAAAGTATGAGCTAAAGTGTTGCACAAACTCCAACATTCAGAATAAGTAAGCATGAATTCAAAGGATACACTTTATTTGAAACCAGAAAGGGACACTTTTTGTACACAAATACACAACTGTTACACGGATACTTTACATCGATAGCTGTTCCACGTCATCCCGCTTACAGCTCTGACGGCGCTCGGCACCGGCGTGGGGTCGAGGCTTAACCCACACATTTGATTTAACCATTTCAAAATAACTCCAACAAGCAATTGTTTTCCACCGAAAGATTGGTGGATCCTGAAGTCTTGAGGCTAGACAAAACTGACAGATCCATTCTTATAAATATCAGGAAAGAATTGTGAAAAGGCGATGTTCTTAAAACAGTGAGGCAAATTCTTCTTCCATGGCATTTTTTCACTTAGACTTCGTGCTCATTTTTCCTGTTTCGTTAGCTTTTTTCTGCTTCTGTTGCATGATTTCAGCATCTCTAAGTGACAAAAAAAAGGCATCAAGTTATATGGGATTATAAAGAAAACTGTCCCACATAAATCATTAAATACACACAATCTTATTCTCTTAAAGGGGAGAAAAACCCAAAACTTGGGTATATTGCTGGTGTGTTCAATAAGAAGAACTGTAACAAATTAACGAAAAGAACAAGAAATCTTTATTCTTGGCTTCAGCATGTTAAATTTAAGACCAATATGATTTAACACTAAAGATCCACACTAATTACAAAACGTAATTTAAATTTTCTCAATGCAAAAATATCCAGAAATACAACAACAGGGTTTAGCAAAATTTCTGAATCTATGCTTTTAAAGTCAGACTTTGTTTAATATACCCTCCCTAAGCATCCGATCAGGATAAAGTAACTGGAACGTTTTGATTTCAGAAACAAACATTAAAAATATGCCAGTTTAAAGAGCATCACTCCAGCCATTATGAGTGCCAAACTGCTTAATATGGAGATGCACGAATTAACTGGTTAGAGATTTGAATCTGTAGCGTATTCTTTCTATATACTGAAAATAACATTTGAATCAGCAGCTCATGTAACATCTGAAGTGTGGACAGAAAAAAACATTATATGAGTGTATCACTAATAAGGGTATTTTGTTCAAATATCAATATCATAGTTGTTTAACCAGAACTAAAGTATATTTAAAAGAATTACAGTCAGTAAATGACTTAAATTTAGTCACTAAGACAACAGTAAAAAAAAAAAGTAAGATCTTAGATTGAAAATCCTGACAAATGTTATACTTTAGCACTTTAAAATCAGACGACCTGTCTTACTGATGAAGAGGTAATATTTATTACTGTAGGCAATATGTTTTATCTCAAAACACAAACAGGTTTGTTATGTACACACAATGTGGACTAACTAGGGGGTTGGGTGTCCTCTAAATAGACATTGAGCTAAATATGTCACCTCGTGAAAAATTATGTGCACCCAATATTGTTTGAAATAACCCAGAACGAGGATGAATCTGGACAGAGAGCAGATTGCTACCAAAAATGTGAGTCAAAGAAGGTAATCATAAAGACCTATATAACCTACACTGAGGATTCTGGAAATAATTAAAGTCAAAATGAGGCAAAGATTCAGTGTTTGTGCATCTTAGGTACCCAAACAAACTTCTTGGTGCTCACCGTTGTTTCCTCGCAGCAGAAGAAAGTCCATCCTCATTCCGCTTCCCTTTGCCTTGCTCATTCTGCTTTTTGGCAGCTTTCTGGCGTGCAAGTTCACGCTGGTTGCCTCCTGCACAACAAAACAAAGGCACATCAGTCACACATATTAGGGTATACCGTCTTTTAAAATCCTAGGGGGAGAAAACATCAACATTCTGCAGCGTGTTAATGCCATTTGTTGAGGAACTTTACTGACTTGTAAACAAGAACTGTGAGAAACATGACTAAATAAATAAAAACTCCTCTGATGGGAGCTGGCGGTGAAGCAGCAGACGTGGCAGAGAGGCGCTGTTGCACAGCAGCAGCAGCAAAACAACTCCGTGGGAAGATATTATCCACTATTGAGGGTAAACGACGACATAACCACGCTGTAAGATCGCGATTTGACAATTTTGTGACTCCCAGTTCGCCTTTAAACCCACTTATTTCTAATTATGTGGGGAAAATCTAAACTAAACTAAATCTGTTTTTGTTCCTAGCATGCTAGGCTAGGGCTTGGCTAACACCCGGATAATGCATCACACCCGCAGACACTGACGGACGGCTTTTATGTAACAATAGTCTACATGTCAAACAGTCGAATTTACGGCCTTGTTTTACAAAAAGTAAATCCTAAAAATATCGGATTTCAATTAAACGAAATTTAATCAAAAAGCAATATCCAGCTGTTGAAATTCCCTAAATTGGCTGCGTCTATTTTCTGGACTAGAAGGACTCGTCCAAATAAAAAGCTCAAAGCAGTCCAGGAATTCGCCTTAAAATTTAATTGTTACGTAATACTCACTGGTCATTTTAGCACCCTACGTTTCTTTCGCCCCAAATCCAGTAAAGCTCAGCCAAAGGGCCGCTGGCTCCCGTGTCGTTGTCCCGTCGCTGCCGCCGCTATGGTTTGCGCCTCACTGTGGCCGTCGACTGTGTCGCACGAGCACCAGAAGGTTCCATACAAACACAGGTGCTGCACATGCGCGAAAACGTGCTACCGCACGGGTGCGCACCATTTCACATCCGGCGAGGTGATCTGTCGGCCAGTGGGGGCGGGGTTTAGAAAACAATGTTTGAAAATCCCAATTTCGAATTTTTTACCAGTTTTTTTTTTTCTTCTAATCTCCCAGTCAAGTTTCAGGCATTTCTGCTCTGACACACCCGATTCAAAGTAATTCCTTTGTTAAACGTAATGGCACGCTGAAAAAAAAAAGAATAATTTGATTTAGCTGTATTGAAGCCAGGATGTAATGGCATTACTTCTGAAGGACTAGAGCCGGAGAACTCAATATATTATAAGTGCTTCATGTAGTGCTGGGAGGTCACAGATGACTTATGGGAGTGACCAGTTTCCATCACTGTCACCACGTAAACAATGGTAACAACAAAGCCACACTGGACATCCTGGGAATAAACCTCGCTTTTATTACTTGCTGTAAACACATTAAAAAGTACTAGTTGTTTGTGTGACTATATGTGAAAAACATTATAAAGGATGAATATTAACAGTTAAGGTTGCTATCTTTGTGTTACTGTATACATTTTTAAATGTTTGTGTACATCTCTAAAATTCGTCAATATTTGGCCTGAAACTGTCTTGATGCTTCCCTCTATGGGATGAGCAGTGGCTACTGCAGCTACATGTTAAACTGAACCTTCTGAAAATATTTAGGGCTTTGAATGTTAGTTTGGTCACATTCAGTCCTCTGTCAGCACCTTGTTGGGGCACGGCTAAAAAAAAATGCTATGGAGCTACTTCGTCTCACATATCCTCCCTAAAACCAGTTTGGTTATATTTACTATTAACTTAATTTTACAAACTCCCTATGTTTTCTAATATCCATATTTTGAGATATTTGTCTAAATCATTTACACAAAAAAAAAGAACTTGTCCAAAACATACTTGACAATAAAGCTTTTTCTTTTCCCAAAAAACTCCTCCCACATAATTTATATCAGAGTCACCTCCCGGCTAATTGTTAAGGAGCGTTTCTTTGACACATCCGCAGGTTTTTCCAAATCTGGCACCGACTGTTCAGTTTTAAATAACAACTTTAAGCCTTGCTATTTTTTGTGCAAAAAAACAACAACTATTTAATAACAAAAAAGCATATACAAAACAGACCCTTAATACCCTACCTTTTAGTCCTGTAGAGTGTATTGTTTTTTTTTAACCAGGGCTGCAAAAAGTTTAAAGTTGTATGTTGGGCTTGACTGAAATTAAAGTTGCAGTAAACTGGTTGTTTTCATAGATTCCGTAACAAAGATAAACAGAGTGGAGGCTGATAAACAGGCTTATGCTGATAATGAAGTGCTCATTATAATGTCAATTTTAAAGTTGAAAATGAAGGCAATTTTTTTTTATTTACTTACTTTTGGCTCATTCTAGACCCAATTTTATCTTAAAAAAAAAAAAAGATGTTAAAAAGCTTAGAAAATCCGTACAAGAAGTTTAAACCAGATTTCTAGTAAACAAGATAGATACTGTGGGCCCATGACTGAATGTCTTTGGAGGTGTATTTGCAGTTATACAAACTGCCAATACTCTGTCAGTGTCTACTACAAATAATTAAGAAAAAACTGTGATAAAATTAGTTATGTAACATAAAATGTATTTTTAGGATCAACAAAGTATCAACAAGTTATAGTGCCTCTAACTGAGAAGTTAGAAAGAATCCACATGAGCACAAGCGGATTAGGAGGAGTAAACTGAGAGGTAGGGACTCCCTCTTCTGGCCAGAGATAAAATACTTTTTTTGCCACCACAGTGGAGAACTGCTGTTTTTCAATTCATGTTTTATTAAAGCATTGATAAATGCAAATAATATGATCAGATTTGATGTAATTACATTATCTCTCCTGTAGATGAAGTGGATGAGTTCCAACTGATAATTTACGCACAGCATAGTGTTACAGAAAATATTCACCCCTTTTTTACCCTTTTTATTGAATCAATTGAATTATGATAAAAATGTGTTTTCCTATCCCAAAAGCTGATAGACAACATCATGCCTAAAAACAAGAAAGACTAGCAGAAGTTTAATGCCATGACATCAACCGTCTAAAACGTAATATGTTGTTTTTGCTTGCAATAGTATTGAAACAAAATTCTCTCTACTATAAAACTGGTTATAAAGAGCAATATATATTTTTTTGCCACATGGCATTTACTGATTCATCCTCCAAGCCCATCTTTTCCCATTCCTTCTTCCCATTGCTGAATCTGCATATTGGTGCATCTCAGCAGAAACCCTCCAAAGACCTGTTTAAAAACTAAGCTGCCTACTTTTATCCCAACCGCCTGCAACTTTACTGATCACAACAAATAAATAAATTAAAAACAGACACATCATCCAATTTAGACAAGTACTTATTAAAAACCCACTATGATATTACCAAGAAACGTTTTTTTCATTTGAATTCCAAGTTTCAGTCATGTCATTGGCTGGGTGAAGAAAAATGTCCACAGCGAGGAATCATTACATTGCTGTGAAGTTTAGAAGCAGTCAGATTTTTTATATCATAAATTTACCCCACATTGTTTAGAGAATAAATAATTCATAGAAACCTTTAATTAAAGGGCCACCAGGTGGCGCACTGTAGTTAAATAAATCTAGAAAATCATTGGACACGATGATGGACACAATTTCTCTAGATAATTTTACAAATATCCATTATGTGCATACATTATTGTTATCTAAAATCACCTGACAGGAAACACAATATCTCCATGTTGATCTTCCGGACAAAAGAGAAAACAGAATCTCAACCAACTGGGTGACAAAAAGATATTTCTAGGCAGTCTTGATATTTTGATATTATTTACTGTCTGGAACTTGATGACTGTCTACCCAACACTGTAATGAGCTATAAAAAGTTATAAAAAGAGCATTTAGTGAAATTGCATTGCCTCCAGGCTATATCATTTGCTACACATTGAAAAAGTATTCATATCCCTTTGACTTTTTAACATTTTGTCACTCAGCAACTATGGATCTTAGTGTATTTTATGTGGATTTCACGTGGCAGATGAGAACAAAGCAATGCATGTTTGTGAAGTTAAAAAAGAATGATCTTGTATAGTTGTCTTTCCTTGTCTATGTTTTTCTTTCACATCATTTTTCAATAAATAGACAAAACACAGAAAAGTTCAAAGGGTATGAATACTTCTGCAAGCCACTGTGTAGCATCCAGTCGAAGTTAGGGGAGGCCGGAAGTGATAGTTGAATGTCTTTAATTGCCATTTGTTACCATAAACCATGAAAGAGTCATTCAACCAACGTAAGAGCTAAACAACAAACAGAAAATTACCATGTCAATACTTTAGCATAACTGTATTACAATATCAAATCAAACTTTCATCAATAAAACAAACCTTGTTCCTCTTTCCGACTGAAGATAAATAATACCATCTCTTTTCCTTTGTTTGACCGTATTTTTCTCTTAACATACAAAGCTAGCTGACTTATTTTTAGTCTTTTTCTTTCTGTTGTCAAGCTTACCGTTGCTAACCATTGTTCTGTGCTATTTCCGGTCAGGGACCGGAAGTTAACAAAATAAAAGCATAAACCCCGTTCATTCCACAGTATGTGGAGAATGTTCAATCCTTTTTATGGGGAGATCTCTCATTTTTTGTACTTCAACTGGTCTCCTCAATCTCCGACAAAACACACACTGACGAATGAAGGATGATACTGTTTGACTTAGATTTGGGATCCAATATCCACTTGAGCGTATTTCATTCATTGTGAAGCCTTTTCCTTGATGATTGACTTTTTCATGACAGTGAGCGATTATAAGTTTGTTCTCTTGGGATGACTGTTGGATGTTTGAAAGACTTTGGAAGTGTAGAATGAAGAAGTCTTCGTCCCACCTTGAGCACTTTGTCCGTATCCAAGAAGAGATCCAAGTTGTGCATTTTGTTGTTGTTTGGGAAGGCCTTTCCGTAACTTAGAGCTGATATTTCATTTTCAAACATTTGTCTTTGTAAGTCGTTGATGATTACAATTTCAGTATTTTGTCTTTCATTCACTGGACTGAGTGACCTTGACTTGTCCTTGAGTAGATATCGTTTGAGACATGCTACTGCGCTGACTGCTTGGGACCAAGATGAGAACTTGGTGAGGCGGTCACTGAGACTTTTGTGTTCTGAGGTTTGCGTGTTTAGGGTCTGTACTTTTTTCACCTCTGGGTCTCCTATTGGGAGTTCAATACTTTCCTTTGTTGGTTGATTGATTTCTTTTTCCCACAAAAACTGGGGCCCTGTGAGCCAGTTGGAAGACAGCAGTTCATTTAATGTTGTGCGTCTTGATGCCATGTCTGCGGGGTTTTCACTGGTAGGTACATAGAACCATTGCTGTGGTGTAGTGTAGTTGCGGATCTTTTGAACTCTATTGGCAACGAACCTGTGGAAGCGCCTTGCTTCATTACTGATGTACCCCAGAATTACTTTTGAGTCTGTCCAATAATATTCTTCCAAATTGTCAAGAAGAAGCTCTTCTTTGAGCCTGTGACTGACTGTGACTGACACTGTAGCTGCGGTCAGCTCTAACCTTGGAATAGTGGTGACCTTTGTTGGAAAGACGCGTGCTTTGCCCATTATGAAGCTACAGTGAATGTCTTTCTTTTTGTTGATCAGTCTTAGGTAAGAGCATTGTCCATATCCTGTGGTGCTCGCATCAGAAAAGTGATGCAATTCTCTTTTCACCACTTGCCCAAATGATGTTGGAACAAAACATCTGTTTATTTTTCATATCTCCTATTCCAGATCTCCCACCGTGGCTTAAGATGCTCAGGTAACAGATCGTCCCAGTCTGTTCCTTGGCGACACATTTGTTGGAGGATTCTTGTACCATTGAGATTGTACGCAGCGGCGAATCCCAAAGGGTCGTATATTGCAGTGACTGTAGACAAGATGCCACGTCTGGTTGGGGGTTGGTCTTTTTTTGCTATGTTGAAAGTGAAACAGTCCTTTTCAATGTTCCATAGAATGCCAAGTCCTCTTTCTGTATGTGTTTCACTGAATGTCAAGTCTTTTGTTTTCATGTATATTGCACACTCTGATGCTGGGAGGCTGTTGAGAACATTGCTGCTGCTAGACACAAGTTTATGTAGCCTTAGTCCACCTTTTGCACATAATTCTCGTGCTTCCTTTGCCAGTAGTACAGCATCTTTTACTGTTTCTGCACTTGTGACTCCGTCATCTACATAAAAGTCTCTAGAAATAAACTGTGAACCTACAGAATACTCAAGTTTGTTCTCTTTAGCCAAATGTTTGAGTCCATAATTCGCACAACCAGGTGACGAAACAGCGGCGAACAGGTGTACTGTCATCCTGTATGCTTGAGGTGGTTTAGTAAAGTCACTGTCTTTCCACCATAAGAACCGTAAGCATGAGTTTGCGTTTGAGCTGAGTGAGTCTGCTTTCAGCGAGTTGTCTGTTATCGGGCAATTTTGGCCTTTGTTTGAATGGCAATGGCATTTTATATTGTCCACTTACAGTCTGTGTTACGTCTTGTTGAAGTGTATCGAGAAAAAGGACATCTTCTAGAGACACTGCTTTTCATTTCTCTCAGACTCCTTAAAGTCCTTTTCAAGTGTACGTTTTGCATATGGTGCAGTGGATGGAGGAATTTCTTTGACCGCTACTCTGTGACAGAGGCCTCCTGGTGTGTCTGTTTCACTGCATGGCACTGAGTTACCAACTATGCTCCATCCTAAATCAGTTTGGATAGCATACGGCTCATTGTCTTTACCTAAGAGTACTTGTTTAAGTGCTAATGCTATGGGACAAGTATAACCAATTAGAAGACTTACTTCACAACTGGAGTGGTGGAACCTCATCAGCAATGGGTAAAAAATGACTCCACAGTTTTACTGTTTCACATGTTGGAATGTGTTCTCTGTTTGCAGGAATGTAGTCCTTGGTGTAAGCAGCAGGGATTTTCATCACTGTTGCTAAATTATAACCTCTTACAATAAGATCAAACACCTTTCCACTGTTTACAATTGCATTTTTGCCCATCATAGTAGTGAGTTTGCGTTTTATAGGGCACACGTCTGCTTGAAGTTGACGTGTTACATGATCAATGAAGATAGTGTGGCTCTGTGTGTCTAATAACGCATAGACTAGTTTTTTTGCTGTGTGTTTTAGCGTTTATCTTGCTTTCACCTTGCTCAGTTGTGTTTGTATTGAATACACTTGCTCTATTTCTTTTGATTTCCTTAGTATTTCTCTTATCACCATTCGTCTCCGTGGAGCGAAGTGCATACATGGAGGTGACTGGGTTGCAGGCAACTTCTGCTTCGATTGAGAGGAATGATCGAAATCACTGAAGCTGGGAAACTCACCCCCTTTCATGAGTGTTGTAGTAATATGCCTGTTCCATCTCCCATTTATCCAGTCCGGTAGTTTGTGTAACAATTTCTGGTTTTCTTCACAGTCATTGGGTATCTAGTCCTTTTACACGTGGCATAGCAAGCATGCATGAATTTACAAAGTCTGCAAAGTTCCTTAAGCCATCAGCATCTTTTGACTGTATTTTTGGCCAGTTAGACAGCTTTTCTCAAAACGCTCTTTGTGTCACAAATGGCTGGCCGTACCTTTGATTCAGTTTTTCCTAGGCATCTACGTAAGCCTCTTCATTATTTCTGAAGAAAGTTCCTTCGAGACATTTGCGAGCGGGGCCAGTGACATATCTTTTCAAATAGTAAAGTCTGTCTGCTGCTGAGACTCCATTTTGTTCAATGAGAGATATGAATGTGATTTCCATTCAATGAACTTTATTGGCTCACCACTAAACATTGTTGGCTCTGGTGTGGGAAGTCTGTTTATTCCTATGCAGTTTTGTAGAGCCTGTGCAAGCTGAGTAACGCTACGGCAAGCGGTTGGCTCAGGTATAATGTAGGGAGATGCATTTCTGGGTGAGTGCTTTGGGCTCACCTGTTTGCTTTTTATTATCTGTGCATCCCCAAGCTGTAACAACTCTCTATCATAGGTTTTCAACCTGGCACGTTCTGCTTCTACTTACTTCTCAGCTCTTAAACGTTCTAACTCTGATGTTTGAACTGCAATTTGTTTCTTATGCTCCTCTTCTAGAGCCTTTATCTTTTCTCTTTGTCTTTGCTCCTCTTGTACTATTTTGTACTCTGCTTCTTTGGCTGCTAGGTCTGCTGCAGCATCAGCTCGTTTTGAAGTGAGGAACGAGGCTGAGGATTGTTGGCTGTGATTTGATCCTGCTGTGGAACCATAGAGGGACTGGGCGTAATCATGCTGTAATAGTCCCTTTAACTGTTTTCTTTCACGCTCTGCATCAAAATCTCCATCAACGCCACTTATTCTTTCTAGTATGATTTTCACAATGTCAAAAGTCACTGCTTCACATGCATTAGTTTTTCTCCTCATGTCAGATAAAGGTGTTTTGTAACTTCTAATGTCCTTGTACTGTTTAATCAGATCATCTCTTTTTTGCTCAATTATATCTGCAAGATCTGCCATTTCCTTTTCTGAGATGTCCTGCTTTAGCCTTTGCCTTGTCTCGCGCACTTGCATTTTCCACCGTTCATATACAGTTAATAGTTATTTCTCTCTTTTGCCAATTTCCTCCTTTTGATAAGCTACATTTTTTTCTGTTGGCACTTTTATCCTCTCAGAATGTCATGGAATAGCTGATGTGCTTTGCTCTTGTAATTCTCAAAAAATTTTCTTTGCTTGAGATTAAATCTTTTATGACTTGTCTCTCCTCACTTTCATTTTGATGCGAGTCTTTTAAATCTTTTGTTTCTTCTCTTAAACAAGAGATTGGTTCACAAATTTCTATGGAATTTTCAGCTTGTAAATCTTCCATTTTTCTTATATTTTCCTTAAGCTTTTGATCTTTGTACTTTCTGACTGACGTTTGCCCTCTGTTGGACGTCCAGGGAATTGCCGTTAAACCTTGAGCCCTCGTAGTGCAGCAGACGGACGGTGGTCAAGCTCTTACTGTAGTTAGAGAAGGCCAGAACTGATAGTTGAATATCTTTAATCGCCATTTGTTGCCATAAACCATGAAACATTCATTCAACCAACGTTAGAGCTAAACAACAAATAGAAAATTACCATGTTAATACTTTAGCATAACTGTATTACAATATCAAATCAAACTTTCATCAATAAAACAAACTTTGTTCCTCTTTCCAACTGAAGCTAAATAATATTATCTCTTTTCCTTTGATTGACCGTATTTTTCTCTTAACAAACAAAGCTAGCTGACTTATTTTCGTCTTTTTCTTTCCGTTTTTTTTCTTCCGTGGTTTTTTTAAATGCAAAATCAACTTTTCGAGGCTTTATATCATGTTATCATTCGTTCATCAAAAACATGCAGTGATTCTTAAATATCTCTTGGCAGCTATTTGTGCTCTTGTGACCCGTAACTCTGCTGTTAAACGCCCCACAGAGCACCCCTCCCCCATACAGCTCCACCAGACTAGTGGCAGAAGCAATTAATAAACGCCTGGTGGAACATAGAGAAGTTGCCATTTTCCAAAAAGAATATTAGATGTTATAATATTATTTATATTTCCTTTGTACAAGGAAAATACAATGCTCTCATGAACAATTGTAAACTGGAATAATGGATGGCATGGAGACGTGTTTTGATGACAATAGGCAGTAATATTTTACATCGCTGCTGTATGATTTTTACTTTAAGAAATTTGTGACAAAGAATGTTGAACTTTTTTTTCAATATATATGTATATATTTTTTATGTACCAATAACTGCGAGCAAGGAATCGGGAAGAGAATGATGAAACTAAAGTCCAGATGTGTTTATTTAGTGTGTAGAGAAAGTAGCTCAGCCTAGCTATACAAATTTACTTCAAAAGGAGAACTTGTCTGTAGGTGGAGGGAGAATAACAGGTTGGGTTCCTTTCTGAAACCTGAATACAGTATTTTAAGGGGTAATCAAATTGCTGCGGCAGTGGTGCTGCCAACGGGCTATTTGAGTGAAGAACGCTGTCTTCTCAGGGTTTAATTATATGGTGAACCCTGGCTCTGCTGCGCAGTTCAAAAGTCTAAAATTATCTTTTGCTTTTCTTTTTCTTTTCTTTTCAACCTTTAAAGGTCAGTGTCTTTTTTAACAGTGCCCGAAGTCGTTATAACAAATGACTGTTGACCATCGTTTTTAAAGGCCCACATTTTTTTTTTAACAATTCAACCGTTTTGTTGTGAATCATGGCGTTCATGCTCTGCTGCCAGATCAGCATCCTGAGGCACAAAATTCAGTGAGCAGCAACATCATTGGTTGTAATTTCGAAGGTAGCAACCTTTAGCTTATCCACAAGCATGCATTTGCTGATTAGGACAACAGCACCTGCTGCATCATAAGTTGATTTGTGTTTAATTACGTCTCGGGTCATAAGCAAAGACTGAGATAGACATTGGTGATAGCACAATGGCTCTGGGACGGTAGGGTAAGTATTTTGGAATAAATCATCCACCAGGTTTCCAACATATTTTTATTGAGAAAGAGAAAGCTGCTCAAAACCGCAGACAACAAGTAAACACAAATTCTCTCAAACATAAAAAAATACCATGTCAGCAATCCAACCAATGTCTACTCTCTGAATTGAAACAAAATTATGACCACCTACCTATAAGCGTGTTGATCGCCCTATTGCTCACTTGGATTGCTGAAGGAGTTCTGTGGACCGTTTCCCTGTCAAGTGACGAACACACACCTTCCGCGTGATGTTTATACACTGCGCTTTCAAAAACACGTCACCCCAATGCACTTTAAACAAAATAAATAATTTCAAACAAGTCAGACATAGATTGCAGTTCATCTTATTTATCAAAAACGAATCAAGTCGGTTTGTTAAGATTAGTTTAAAAGTTTTTTTATTCACCGGATCCCAGCAGATTGCATAGAGTTACTCACAGGCAGCTTACACTCCTTCTAGACCAGCATGTCAAGACAGAAGATTATAGCTTGTGTTGTGTAATTGGCTTCGGAGCAAGATTTACTTGCATCTATGTTGCGACCGTGGACAGGAAAAACGTCCCTTTAACAGAAAGAAACCTCTAGCAGAATCTGGTTCAGTACGAGCGGCTATCTAAAATATCCTTAGTGATAGTTCGTTCTTCTATAATCACCCTAATACGAGCTTACAAAATGAATTATTAATGCACGATGTTATTAAGACATTCATCCCCTTGATTAGTGTTTATTAGCTTCTCACTGGAACAGCGTTAAACTAAAACTCAACATGCTGTTCTATTTCTACTTCCCATCCCTCAGGACTAATTAAGCAGTTTTCTGATTCCTAAAGCAAGATCCACATTTTTCCCCCGTCCTGCACTAAATGCATGGTCGAGATTCTGCTTCTTTTGGCTTCTGATTCTGTTGGAGCACGGGCAACTTATAGAGAGTTCCATGAAAGCTGTTGGAGCCCTGCAGACAGACTTAAAATACCGAGATGTTGCTGCCAGCGCGTGCTAACAGTGAAAAAATTCCAAACAAACAACCAGGTTTTTTTTGCCTGCAGAAGCGTGTTGACTTCAGCAGCCTTTTTCGAGCAGCATGTCAAACAACTGTGGTCACTTTATTGGGCTGGTGGCGACACAGTCCACCGCAGGACGTCTGCACATGACTTCCCCCCCCCTGTAACAACTGCTTTTTGTGACAACAAAGTAAAAAAATAGCATAAAGTCGGCTATTTTTGTCAGGCAGTGTAATTATTACCACCTGGTAATTTTCACCATGTTGACTGCTTTTGCTTCTAAAGAGGCAGATATTGCAACCACTGTTCTTCGAACTGTGGGCCGCATTTGAAGTTAGTGCAGACAGTGCTGTGTTTTTCCTGAAATCCCTCGCTATATTTAACTGAGGTGATTTTGTGTCAACAATGCCCGTTTCTCCTGTACCAACACTGCTAACTCGTTTTTTGCAGAGCTCTTTCTCGCCGAATCAGTTTTTGCTTTGGTTATAGAATGGTTGTGTAAATATTTGACTGTTTCCAGTTGTTTGATGTTGTGCTTTGTAAAAGTATTAAAAGTACACCTTTCAATGTTTTCTGTAGGGATTTGAAGTTGAAGTAAACTGATGTATAGTTTTCTCAGTTTTTTTTCCCCCTGAATAAAATTTAAAAAAAAAAGTCTGGCTAGAAAACGTCGTTAGAAAAATTTGTTCAGAGACATCCAAATAAAATCTAGTGCTACATTTCGCAAGCTTAAGTCCCCTAATTGTTAAACAGAGTTTAACTATATCTCATTATCTTTCTTTGTATAAATACTTTTGTTAATGAAGGGGTTTGTCAGAGTACATGAGAGAACTTCCTAAAGAACAAGAAGCATACCAGACAGTAAACTGATTGCATTTTATTCTGTTTGTTAACGTAATTACATAAATTTTCCAACATTTTGAAAGTTTTGCATTGT
The DNA here is from genome assembly GCA_032876305.1 of Orestias chungarensis. NCBI lineage: Eukaryota > Metazoa > Chordata > Actinopteri > Cyprinodontiformes > Cyprinodontidae > Orestias > Orestias chungarensis. The sequence continues at coordinate 4,253,318 of JAVLVB010000557.1, read as the reverse complement.
ATTCCAGCTTCCTCCTTTCAGATGTAAGCGTTGCACTTCATCTCAATTTGCATGTTTGTGTATGAAACCATGCACCATTGTTAGTGGGACTGAGTAAGTGTGGCTTTAGAGTAAAAGTCAATAAAAGACTTGAGATGGGGTTCACTACAAGATTGAGCCATAACATACAACCTTAGCTACAAATGTAATAGGTACAAATCACATTTATGTGTTACAACAGCACAGTCAAAGTTGAAATATAAATCCAATAGTGAATCTGTGGCAGGATTTTGTAATGGGTATTAACAGATACTCCTTGCCCTGTTATTTATTGAACTTGACGTGATTTGTAAAGATTAGTGTGCCAAATGTATCTATAGCACAGGAACAGATAATGGAATATCTGACAAAGGGAGCAGCAGTAACCGAGGATTAAAAAAAGAATGTTTTTTCCAAGATTTGATTGCTATCTTATTCCAGTGGCTTCACAGTTTAGAGAAGCTGCTGCTAACACTGATCTTGAGGCCTTGGAGGCTCTGAAGTGAGAGAGTAGATTTTAGTGTGGAAAACATGACGTGCGCAACATATCTCTCAGTCTTATTTCACCGCCATTAAGCAGAAAGAATCTAGGCTGGTGTCATCAGTGATTGATTGGACAAGCTCTTTCAGCCGTGGGCGTTACTTCTACTCTGATGGTTTCAAGCTAATTTATTCCATAATACGAATTTACACGTCACACATTTTAAGTGCTAACTACAGAATTCGCTCACTCGGATGTTTTTTATTCCTTTTTACAAGTCCATTACAATAAACACAATTAAATTAAATTAAACCTTACATGTCAAAGCAAAGGCAGATTTCTGCAAAATAATGACAAATAAAAACATGTAAAACAAACTAGTAAGTCCGCGTGCGTAGGTTTCACTCATGCTTGCACATCTGGACACTGCTGTTTTCCTCCATTCATCCTTGGAAAACTCAAGCTCTGATAAGTAACCCCTTCTCGTTTTGTCTTGTGTGTCCTGTCTGACAGTGAGGAGCAGCTCTAAGTATTCCTGGCATTAACCAGTGAATGGAAACTACACACAGATTACATATTGGCTGGACCTTTGTTAAATTATTACTGTACTGTCACTGTAAAGGGGCAGAGTATTTATAGTTTTACATTTTATGTCACATATCGTTACACAATGCAACATTGCATAGAATAAAGGGGAATAGACAATAGATGGATGTATGGAATATACAGATTTTTATATCAGAAATCCTTTTTTCTAATCAAAAAGCAACAAAAATAAAACAAAAAGGGTAAACCATACAAAGAGATGATATTTGTAATTAGGGTTGTATAACACCACTTGAGAAAAACTCAGCTAAACGTCAGCATGAAAATATCAAACATTTAAAAAACACCTAAGTAAATTATACAATTTGATCTAGCAGTAGCAAGGGTTTTTTACAACATGTTTGATCTCCATTTTATAATTTTTGATTAGGACACTAAACAATACTCAGACTGTGACAAATTCTTTAAAACTTGTATAGCCTGTCCGTGATACATCTCGTGTTTAATTCTTGTCAAAATGATCTGGGAAGATTGTTGTTGAAATTGAACTCTTATTAAATATTACGAGGAAAAATAAAAATAATTTTTTAAGCTTTGATGTAAACTTGAAAGTGGTCAAGTATTCATAAACCTAACAGTAAGGAAACCGTGGGTGTTGTTTTAACAGAAAGAGCCCTGGGAGTTGAAGACAGACCACAGTCTACTTGCTGCATCTAATTCAACCCTTCATAATATTTATCTCCACATGTCCTCTCTGGGAAAAGGCACAGTGGATTATTTGTTACCGCTAACGCTGTCAATAATGGAACTCACTGCACAGAACCGGTGCTCTGCACTCTCTAACCTACCCTCAGGTCCCAAGAGCCGTGTCTCAAGATGGGTAGGAGGCTCCCAGGTGTCCTCCCCCTAAGCTAATTGAGGGCTGGTTAAGGCTTGTTGCTATGGTTGAGTTTCACACATGTGGGATACTACTTTTAGTGTCCCTCTTTTGGGAATACTGCTGCGATTAGGAATATTTATATTTAAATTTGCACAGGATGTGACTACACTATCTTATCTTCTGTTTTTTTTTTTGCCTTTTTTTCTCTCTGTGCAATCAACAGATTAGATTTATGTCAAAAAGAATACTTTGCATTTTGTGAATTCAGTTACTTTTGGCTTTTCTGTGTGTGTTTTTTAATGCTAAATCATTTCTTATCCTTCTCCTTCAATAAAGATATTAGATCCAACAAAAACAGGCATCACAGTGTGAGCAGCTGTCTTGAGAGTGATCTTAAATTCTGAAGCTTGAATCCTTGGCCTGCTGGTTGACCAATCAAAGATCCAGACAACGTCAGTCTCAAGCAAAAGTTTTATCTCCCTCAAGACTCTGCTGTGTTCTTTCTTTGGCAATCTGAATCTTTCAAAATCTATGTCAGTGATGTCGAGTCTGTCGGGGAGCAACCACAAACATTTCCTTGGTTCATTCTCATATACCCTCTAAGCCGAACATAATTTGTGTGTACACGACTGTTTGCTACTACTTTAACCTAATGTTAACCCATTCTTGGTCCTTATCAAGACATTGTTTCTTGTGTGTCTTCACAAAAAGCGCTGACCTTTATTTTTTGCCTGCCACTAAAATCTCAACTTGCTTTCCAATTCTTTTTTTGTGTATGTGTGGTTCTTCTGCCTGACTCCATCTCCAGTGTACAGAGACGCAGCCCAGAGAGATTGATATGATATGCATCGGGTCCAGGCAGCAGTACTGCATGTACCCATGGCTCATTCCAGGATAAGCAATGTGGAAGTACCTTCCTTCATCCCTGTAGTAATACGTAACAGAAAACGATTAGTGAGCCATCAAAACAGTCCAAAACAGTCTGTAAGCATCTCAAATCTTGTGTTCACTACTCGTCAGCCACAGTCAGCAAATAACAGTAACGCGCTTAAACTCGCTGTACTAAATGTCAGATCTTTGGCAGGGAAAACTTTTCTGATTAATGATTTGATTTCATCTCATAACCTTGATTTTATGTTTTTAACCGAGACATGGCTTGATAAAAACACAGCTGATACAGTACTGATTGAAGCTAGTCCACCTCACTTCAATTTTTTATCTGAAACACGTCAAAACCAGAGGGGTGGGGGGGTTTGTGCCATATTCAGGGACAATATACCCATTCATAAATTAGTATTTGGGGTTTTTTCATCATTTGAGTATGTATCATTCAAAATGGATACAAAACAATCTTCCATTCTTTGTATTACCATCAACAAACCTCCAAAGAACTGTTTTATTGATGATTTTACTGAACTACTTTCAATTGTATGCACTTATTTTGACTGTTTGGTCATAACAGGGGACCCGAATGTGCACATGGATTCAGCCCAAGGTAAACAATGTAAAGAACTCACTGCTGTCCTTGAGATGTTTGGTCTAACTCAGCATGTGAACAAGCCTACAGACAACAGAGGACACACTGTAGATGTGCTTATCTCAATGGGTGTTATTATTTTAAATGTGGGTGTTGTGGATTTTGCTTTGTCTGATAATTTTTGTGTTTTCTTTGACCTTTCTGTTACACCCAAGCCAACAGCTGGCCCTACAGTTACTCAAGGAAGACTTATTGATGACAACACAGGGATTCAGTTTCTGAAAATGATTAGGTTTGAAAATGCTCCATGTTCTAATGTTGATGATATGTTAAACTCTTACACATCAAGTGTCTTGAAGGTTATGGATGCCATTGCTCCTGTCAAGGTTAAAATGGTTAAAAGTACACAAAAGGCACCATGGAGAAAAGAGGTCTCGGTCAGGGCACAGAAAAGGGAGTGCCGGAGAGCCGGAAGTCAAAGCTCCAGATTAATTTTGAAATCCACAAAGAAAAGTTGTGTGTGTTCAACCAGACTTTGCGTAGAACCAGAGAGAGCTATTTTTCAGAAATCATCAAAACTGCAGAAACAACTCTCGTGTCCTGTTTGCTACAGTGAGCAGATTAACAAACCTTCCAGTCTCTATCCCCTTGGAACTGATTTCTACATCAAAATGTCAGGAGTTTGCAGTATTCTTTAATGACAAAGTTCAAGGCATTAAAAATGCAATTGTTTCCACGACAGACATAGCTCCTCTACGCCCAGTTAGACATATGGAGCTGACACACTTCACACCTGTCTACAATAAAACAGTTGAAGAGATCATCTGCAGCCTGAGTCCGTCTACTTGCC
>JAVLVB010000557.1:4214180-4248966 GCA_032876305.1 Orestias chungarensis | reverse complement strand
CTAGATTCCTAAAGTCTGTGCTGAGCAGTTTGCTTCCACAACTCGCTCAATTAGTCAATATCTCACTTCAGACTGGAATATTCCCAAAGGCCTTGAAAACTGCTGTCATTAAGCCTCTCCTAAAGAAGAGCAGTCTGGATGCCACAGTACTGAACAACTATCGGCCCATATCAAACCTGCCATTCTTAGGAAAAGTGCTCAAAAAAGTTGTATACCAACAGCTGAGTGACTTTCTCCTGTCTAACAATTTGTTTGATGCTTTCCAGTCAGCCTTTAGGCCCCACCACAGCACTGAGACAGCTCTGATCAAGGTGACAAACGACATCCCCCTAAACTCAGATGCAGGCAAAGTCTCTGTCCTAGTTCTCCTGGACCTGACCGCCGCCTTTGATACAGTTGACCATGTGATTTTATTACAGAGGTTAAAAGACTGGGTGGGAATCACGGGTATGGCTCTAAACTGGTTCAAGTACTTTATTGAAATTGGGAACTGCGTCTCCGACCGAATGGGTGTGACCTGTGGGGTTCCCCAGGGGTCGATCCTGGGACCCCTTTTATTTAATCTGTACATGCTTCCATTGGGCCAGCTAATACGCAACCATGATGTGTCCTACCACAACTATGCTGATGACACTCAGATCTACGTGTCGCTGACAGGAGGAAAACATGGGCCTGTTGATTTATTGTGTCACTGTACTGAACAGATCAGTCTGTGGATGCAGAACAACTTCCTCCAGTTAAACTCAGACAAAACTGAAATCATTGTCTGTGGCCCACAGAAACAAAGAGAAAGTGTCATTAGTTACGTTCTGACGCTCTCCCTGGAACCTAAACATCAGGTCAGAAATCTTGGGGTAATACTCGATTCGGACCTGAACTTTAACAGCCACATTAAATCAGTAACATCAGCAGCCTTTTACCATCTTAAAAACATTTCCAGGATCAGAGGAATAGTCTCTAAACCAGACCTAGAAATACTTATCCATGCTTTTATCTCTAGCAGGTTAGACTACTGTAACGGCCTGCTCACTGGGCTTTCTAAACTGGTCTTAAGACAGCTTCAGAACATCCAGAATGCTGCTGCTCGAGTTCTGACCAAAACCAGGAAATATGACAACATTAGTCCAGAGCTAAAGTCTCTGCACTAGCTTCCTGTCACTCAAAGAATAGATTTTAAAACAGCCTTGCTTGTGTACAAGTCTCTTCATGGTTTAGCCCCAAAGTACATATCTGACATGTTAGAGCCATATGAACCAGCCAGGACTCTGAGAACCTCAGGTAGTGCCCTCCTGCTGATGCCCAGAGTCAGGACCAAACAGGGGGAGGCTTCATTCCAGTTTTATGCTCCTAAAATCTGGAACAGTCTTCCTGAAGAGGTTAGACAGGTTTCAACTCTGCCGTTGTTTAAATCAAGGCAGAAAACAGCCTTATTTAACTGTGCACATAGCAACTGAGTACTATTTTTATTATTTAATTTTAATTTTATTTCTTTTAAATTCAAAGCTGATATTATTGTTTCATTTTCTGATCTTTTTTCTTATGTAAAGCACTTTGAATTGTCTTGTACACGAAAATGTGCTATACAAATAAACTTGCCTTGCCTTGCCTTGCCTTGCCTTGTCTCCTCACCTTCATATCACGCTAGAGCTGGTCTGAACATCTTCTCAAGATCTTACTGCCTTCCCGGTACTCCCAGGTGCATAATCTCCCTGTACCAACCAGCTTTTGCTTACGAAACATCTTACCTGTTCCTATCTTACTGAATAATACATTGAAAAATGTTCAATACAATCACCATCTAAATATATTAACCTTACTTCAACATTCACCTTATTTATCAGTTATGTGCCACAATTATCAAAATGTGTCTTTTAACTGATTGCGACCAATTCTTTTTAAAGCAACACTTAAGTAACTTTTAAATCTTCATAAAATATTTTCATAACTTTTGACTAGATTAGATTTACAGCTATCTCATGGCCCGAGGGGGTGTGTATGGCTTTAACTGACACTAAGCAACTTCTAGGATGGTGGCAGGAACCCTGCCAAATAAAACAACTAAGAATGTGCTGACTGCTTGACTGCTTCCGCCGTTTCTTGTTTTCAACATCATCATATGACATTGTTTTACCACAATTAGATTCATTACCTCATTGCTATTCATCTTTCACACAAACACTTGAAACAGAAAAGTACGTCAATCCAACTGCAAGCGACCGGGAGATTAGGATTTTATGATGCTATGCGCTGGTCCTCATTGGAAATGCAGTCTTCTTCAGGAAAAACACTACCACTTTTCTCCACACTGGGACACCAAAATCGACTAAAACTAAATATATAACAATATGCAGGCCCTGCTATTTCAATTCTAACTCCTCTTGCAGTACTAATCTAAAATCCCCAGTATGGGTTAATAGGATGACCTCACTTTATTTTGACTGAAACAAGGTCTCAGGATGATTGCACGTACATATTAAAGATTAAATACATACTCAGTGATTTAAAACATGTGCCACCAAATCTTGTTTTTCATTATTATTTAAGCTTTTAGATGTATGACTTACCTTTTTTAATATTATAATGTTTGAGTCAACTTGAATTGATAAACATGTTTGTATGAGCTATTTATTTATTTCTTTTAATTCTCTAAATTTAGTTTTATTGATTTATTTATTGGTGAAATTTTAGGTAATATTTTGTTTAATCTTAGTGGTTTAGAATAAATTTAAAATATATTAATTTGTTTAGTTTAAATATTGTTTTGGTTGGAATATGTGTATTTTGTATAAATGCAAGGTCTTTAGGTGGGGGAGGCATGTTGGGGGTCATACAGGTAGTACAGTGCATTCAGTTAATTTGTATTGGCTTTCTGTTGTGCTCTGTTCCATTGTGTATATATTTTGTTCACGGTTCCCAAATGTGTACAGTGTTCCCAGCAAGTCAGTAATGTTTTTCATAGAGATTTAAAAAATACAGCATACTTTACATGAAGAGTGGGAAGCCATCAGTCACAGCCTTTTTGTCTGGAGCCAGCTCATATGAGTCAGTTAGGAACTGCGAAGCTGAGCTCATCTACTGCGGGACAATAAATACATGACCGAAAAAATAAAACAAAAAAATTAAATCAGTGTAAGTCTGTGGGGTAGAAATAGGGAACAACCAATCTGTATGTTTGTGTGTTTTGAGCAATTTTGGCTCAATTATGTTTGTTCAAATTTAAATTTTTATGGGACCATCTAACCTTGTCAGAGGCACTTTGCATAATCCAACGCACAATTCAGTGTTTTTTAGTCCCTCTTTCCTAATGTCCTGCATTAATTGAATAAAGCTTTCTACCTTGGCAACAAGGTATCTATACAGTGTCATATTTACTGTCAATAATCGTTGCTATAAGAGCAGATTCGATAATAATTTTGCATCAGTGTTACAAATAAATATATATAGTTCATTTTTGGTTTAGGTTCCACTTTGAAACCAACGAATCACATGGTGAAAGATTAATATTATCATGCAAAATTATTTGTATCAAATTTTTGCGTGTAGCAACCAAAAACCTGATTTTGGTCCATCTGTCTACTGTCTACAGCCCTTCATGATCATTTCCTTTATCAGTGTGTTCCCATCCAGCAGCTCATAAGCTTATGTCTTACACCTGTTTGGCTGCAGCTAAATATATTTATCTGGCAAACAGACGGCGCCTGATTAAAAGCAATTCAGTGAATGTATGTCAAGTGGTTCTTTTCCTTATTATCTTGTTAATTCCCACTTTCTGTCCCCTGAACTCTCTCTCTTATCTTGATGTCTGGATATCTTGCCTGCTTCTAATCAGGATTTGATCACTTTTACTACCTAGCCCACAGGAACTGCATGTCAATAAACATACCTCACAGTTAAAAGCTGTTTTAGCCCAAATTCTGAATGTTACAAAAACCTCAATGTATTTTAAGAGTAGTATTTGTCATAAACACATGTAAATCAGTGGATAGCTGTAAGTAAAAGAAGAAAAGTATCACATAAAACTGTATTTTACCTCAAATTATGTACAACCAGATGTTAGAAGAAATCACCTTTTACGGACAAAAAGTCAAACTCTTCAGGAAATATTCTGGTAAAAATTCAAAATTATAGTTGTTCAGACGATCGTTAGAGTAAAACAGAACTCTGATAAAAAAATTCAGTTTGCCAAAATTAAAAGAAAATTGCAACAGATACGACAAGATATGTCTTAACTGACAGTCTCTGCGTGGGGGTACTTAACTCAAGAAAGCATCTGAGCTGTCCGTGGTCACTAGAGGAGCTGCATATATTACTGCTAAGGCTGGATGCTCCGTCGACACAACAGTTAATAGTTATTTACTCCACTAATTTTCAGGAAGTTTCAAAATAAATTATTTTTTTTCTTTTGGAAAAACACTGAAATTCATTTTGAGCATGCAATAAAGCAGATTCTCTAGTAAGATTAGACAAAATCTGGACCTGTTCTGAGCTGTCTCAAAGCAGGTGAAGAAAGTTCTCTCCCAACATGACCTCCTTAATTCTAACCAATCAGGCTTTAAGAGCGGTCACTCCACGGAAACGGCACTCCTGTCAGTAACGGAATCCTTAAAAGAAGCCAAAGCGACAGGCCACTCATCAGTTCTCATCCTACTGGACCTCTCGGCTGCATTTGATAATGTAAACCACAGCATCCTACTTACCAAGCTGGCAGACATGGGCATTGAGGGCAGTGCACACTCCTGGTTTGAATCCTACCTCACCGGACGATCCAAGGTGGCATGGCAAGGCCAAACATCGACACGACACCACCTCACCACAGGGGTGCCCCAAGTCTCAGTGTTGGGGCCCCTCCTCTTTGCCATGTACACTACTTTGCCGGGCCCAATCATCCATTCGCATGGCCTCTCCTATTCCTGCTATGCAGATGATACCCAGCTCTATCTGTCCTTTCATCCAGACGACTTCTCGGTCCTGACGCGAATCTCAGCCTGTCTTTCTGACATATCTGCATGGATGAAAGATGACCACCTCCAACTGAACCTCTCCAAAACCAAACTGCTTGTTATCCCAGCCAAGGAAAATATTCACCACAACATCACCATCAGGTTAGGCCACCTGTGCCACCCACTGAGGTAGTAAGAAACATGGGTGTCATGATCGATGATCAGCTGACCTTTGCGGATCAGGTTGCCTCTGTCGCTCGATCGTGTTGCTTCTCTCTATTCAACATCAGGAAAATTAGGCCATATCTAACTCAACTTGTGACACAGCCCCTAGTTCAGACCTTGGTCATTTCCCGCCTTGACTATTACAACGTCGTCCTAACAGGTCTTCCAGCCTGTGCTGTGATACCGCTGCAGATGATCCAGAAAGCTGTAGCTCGCCTGGTTTTCAACCTGCCAAAGCGATCCAATAACACCCCCTTTTTCACTGAACTCTATTGGCTTCCCTTAGCTGCACACATCAAATTCAAATCACTGATAATGGCATACAGAGTGTTTGATGGATCAGCGCTCATCTACCTCAACACCCTATTAAAGCCTTACGTCTAACGCGACCAAAGCTTCGTGCAGGTCAATATAAACTCTTCTCATTTGCGGTTCCTCACTGATGGAACGACCTTACGTGCACTATCAGAGCATAAGATTCAAGAAATCCTTGAAGACCCAGCTCTTCCGAGAGTACCCATTGCCCTGAAAGATCTAAAAGCACTTATTACCCCCCCCCTGATAGTAGTTAGCATTCAGTGTATGGTACTTGGGCCTTCTGTGTTTACCTAAATGCTGTAAATGAGTGTCATCATTAATGTTAAATTCTCTCCTAGCATGTTGCAGGTAAATTGCGTCGTGGTTCAATGTTAAACCCTCTTTTTGTAAGTCGTTTTGAATAAAAGCGTCTGCTAAATGCATTACTGTAAATGTAACTTCCAATTCTGAATCTGAAGCAAGAGTAGAAAAAATGCTGTTCACAAAAGTTGTCCATCAGTCTAATAAGGCTTGAGGGATTTTGAAAAGAAAAACAGGTTTGTATTTTATTGTCTAGATTCTGGCAAATATTAAGACAGGTGTGAATCTGAAGCTGATACAATGGGAAGGGAATTTATTGTCTTGGTTTTTTATTCTCAAAAGGTTTTTTGTGTTAGATAGAGTTTGAATTCTTTGATATTCTTTAATAAAACAAGCAATGATAAGCGAGACCTTACCAAAGCTGACATCAGAGTCCAAACAAAGAAGTCTGCACAATAGACCTTATTCTTCAGTTTCAAGCTGCTTCGGTCACATTAAATAAACATTTCTGCAAGAAAATTGGATCCGTAAAAATTCACTTGCACCTGCTTTGACTTTCGAAAATCAATAACTCTGTGTTTTCATTGAGTTACACCCATGCGCATGTCAGTGAAATGCAGTCCACCCCATCTCCACCCTTGTTAGACTCTGATTCGCCTTTTCTGCAGTCGACCAGCTAGACATCTGCCCTCCTTGAGGAATGATCTGAGCACTTGAGTGTCTCCTTTTGGCCCGGTGACTGTTTCTTCACAGGCATGCCGTAAGGATTCAAGTAATGGCTGAAATCATGCAATTGTTCAAAAATTGCCATAGTGTAATTATATGGTTTAGATCCTTTTGTCTCCACATTCCATAATATTTCTTGTGAGGTTTCACGCTTTAAAATTCTTATAATGGATACTTTTTTTGTGAAAGTAACATAATCTGACATTGTGAAACTTTGCCTCCTCAACGATCACTAAAGAACAAGTGTAATAATTTTTATACACTTAATTTATTTTTTGATTGTCCATATTATCTTGTAATTCAAATTAATAAATTATGGCTTCTATATAGCTGGGTAACAAATATAATGTGACATAAAATAATTCTCTTTGCCTTTACAAGTAGCCTGGATGAGAAACCATCTTTGTCTCACCACAGTACACACTATGCAGGATTGCCCTAAGGTTGACTGATAAAGACCTGAAGAAAAAAGTGTCAAAAAGACTTCCTTACATCTGTTATATACACTATATATTGGTTATATAGAAGACATTAATAAAAGCATCAAATGTAAATGGAATTTGCTCATCTTTACTATGCCTTTGACTTGAACCATATAGTTTTAATGAGCTCTGGTATAAATCAAAGGATAAAGCTTTAAAAAAAGGTTTAATGTCCACTGATAAGTATGGTGGAACATATGTGATGGTGTTTGCTTTGTTAGGGGGCAAGATTTTTTTGAAACACCAAGACATCCTAATGTCTAGTTTTCTGTACCCATGAGCAGAAAATGACTTTTTAATGTGTCTTTCAGGAGGCCAATAATTTAAAAAAATTTCTAAGTGGACTTAGAAATTACTTAGCAAATCAACTGTCTTACATATTCTCCGTCCCCAGACCCAAATAATTTTGTAAACTTGTAGGGTTAGCTAAAAAGGTAAGGGTATAGAAGAGAATGATGGTCAAATAATACATGCTTTTATTTGTTCTCCAACCTCTTGACATTTTGTAAAACTCCTAAAAATAGAGTGGTCCAAAATATTCTTGCAGACATCTACTACAATAATCTCAGGATAATTTGACACTCTTTACTTTAATTTGTAAATCTAGTTTATGTATATGATCCACATTTCTTGATCTATTTCTGAATATATAGGGTCTACAAATATTCTTACTGTTTTGTATTACTGTTATGTTGCAGGGTCTAGGTCTGTTTATGCTAAAATGTTTACAGACGATGTTATATGAGCACATCTTCTGATACACTGAATTATTTATGTGGGAATTTTTGATGTAAAGACAGCTATAGCTAATCATCCCCAATCTGTGACAATCCTACCTATATGCTTCAAGGGCAGTATAAGATCTTTGTCTTTCTTCTTTCTGGCAAACTTTAATCTGAGTTTCATGTCGTGTTGCTGCATATCTCCCATGATAGTTCAATTACAATTTCGAGCAGGGCCGTACTGGGAGATTTTCTCAGCCAGGAGTCAGTCATGTAACCAGGCCACCCTGGGCTTGCCATGCATGCATCTTGCCACACATACATGTTCACACCCACACCTAAATGCATGGGCACAAGCAAAACGCATTTGGCACGTGTGCACAAACACACTCATAGCAAATTCCAAATAAAAGGCCACCTATTAGACCTACTGTAACTTCTAAGGTTGTAATATACAGCAACTTTACTGTTGTTAATGCAATAGTACTAAGATAATAAAGATTTTACACAAAAATAAGTGTCTAAGTTAGAGCTTTACATAGTCGAATCATGTAAAAAATCAACTGCCTCAGTGGCACATCATCATACCAGGGAATACTAATAAACTCCAACGTACAGTAAATCCAAGGTTGAAATACACAAATGGTCATTTTTGATCTGAGATACATAACATCAAATCAGCAGCAGACAGAAATATTTAACAGCATCATCACTGAATAGAATAACGCCAAATTGCAAAGAAAGCTATTATTACAGTTTAGAGCCATTTATGTCTATGCTAGCGTCTGGTAGTGTTCATGTGTTTTTCCTCTACTGTAGAAATGGTTTTGTAACTTCTCCCAAATGCTCTACTTCTCCTGAAGTACCAGCAGGACTGGTGTCATCACCATCATCACCTTTTCAATAGTAAACATATGTTTACAGTTTTTCCATTAAAAGTATTTCACACATTAAGATAATTTAGCCTTTCTCACTGATTTGGCCTTGTACTCATATACATGAGAATAAGATTATATCCGATTAGCTGGACAAATAAATAAAATAAAAAAGTAAATAATACTAGTAAAAAAATGGCATGTAAATCATTGATTTTAACTTCCCAATCTTAATTTGAAGGCTAAACCTATATAGGCTCCATATTTACACTGTAGACTGAATGTGTGCAGCCTCAAGTTCCTTTAGGGGTCTCTGTTTAAACTTTAAACAAAAAAAGTTAGTACAAATATATTATTAAAATTAATAAAATATATATTTAACCTTAAAATAATATTTGTACCAACATTTTGTGTGTGCGTGTTTTTTGTTTGTTTTTAAAACTTACTTGTAATCTTTATTTTAATGGCAACAAGGTGGGACTGAATAAATCTTAATCTAAATTAACCAATCATCTTTCCCTCCTCACATGCTGCTGGCCTGACTGCCTCTATGGCTTGTCCCAGCGCTGGTCTGTCTATCTGATATTCACACTGCCGGCACAATTTTTTATTTTTTTAAACTTTTTTAAAGAAGGGCACAGGCCAGCAGGCCAATATTAGGCCGGTGTAACACCAACTTCTGCAACCCATCATATTCTGCGACCACAGGGGGTGATAGCGTATATTCCATGTACTAGTTGAAGACCAGCGAGAAGAAGGCTATTTACGTAAACTGCGAAAGCACCAAAACATCTGGAGATTGTAAATCTGATGGAATATTATTCCGGTCACTTTGACGGAGAAAATATCATGCATTTGTTTTTATTAGACGCAGAACACAGCTTAGTGGACCATGACGTTTAATGCCTTTATTCTGTCATTTAAATAGGCCTTTATAAACCCACTATTGACGCTTCGTTCAATAAATCGGTAAACGATAAATAAATGTTTCCAAGCACTTTGTTGGGCGGCGAGGGGGTTCAAAACGGTTTTTAATATTTCTGCCCCCCAGATCAGCTCTCTATTAAACTATTTCCCACTGTTGTGTCCCCTCCTCACTACAATCTGGACTCACTTTGTACTATATGTGACCCTCACAAAGCCATTTTCACACAGATTACAGATTATGATGGGTATCACAATCTGTGATACCCTTCAGTCCTATATAGAAACTGTAGCATCTAGATGTACAAGCCTGACTGAGACCTATCAACTCAGACTCTGTGCTGTGATTGCAGCCAAAGGTGCATCTAGTAAATACTTACTTCAAGGGAGTGAATGTTTATGCAGTTAGTTTTTTTTTAAATGTATCTATTTTGTAAAAAATATATAGGTTTTGACGTTAATGAATAATTTGTAAAAACATTGAATAGGGAGATATTAAAGATAGTAACTTTTTTATTGGAACTATACTTACTGGACATGTAGGAAATACTTTTTTCATAGGCCTATATAGTTATATGTTAGAATGCCTAAACTCTTGGCTGGTTAAACCAGAGTGCGGTTTTCATTTTCCTCTGGATCAGTGCCGAAGAGTGCATAAAAAAATCTGCTCACAATAAGATACAGCGATGACTGGATCTTATTGTGAGCAGATTTTTGTCCCAACACTCTTTACTCCAAAGCAGAGTTGCCTTATTTAAACATCTAAAGGTTCACTTTCTGAGTGGACATGGGGTCTTGTACCAACATGATACCACTACCTTTGAAGCCTGATTAAAGTCGTCACCTTGTCAAGAGCTGCCTTATGTGTCATAACAAAGATAATCGCACTTGAAAGCCAAAGGAGTTGCAAGTTCAAAGGAGCTGGCGACCAATTTCCTGGAAGTTCAATGCCCCTCATTTTGGTCCTACTGTTCAGATGTGGGATTGGAGCTGCCTCATCCTTAGTTTCATAGTGGGAAATGAAGGTCCAGTTATTTTATAAAGCTCTTGGTTTGTTGTGAGGTCTTTGTAATTAATCCGAGCCACAGACTTAACCTTATTCAGAGTGCTGCCAAACCTGAATGACACCGCTGCTACAGAGAATAAACGCGATTTGAGGCATTGAGGAAAAGGAAATGGGGCAGATGAACAAGGCCAGAATAAAATTTTATCTTAATTAAGAAGATCCCTTTTAATAAAATATATAAACTAGTGTTTTTTTAAAGCTTTAGATTAGAAATGTATCCAAAGCCTAAGCAGCATGAAAGCAGATGTTGGAAGGGTTTGAAATCTGACCAACCCCTAAACAAATATAACAAACTGTAAGAGCGATAGTTGTTGCCAACTTATATTTACATACAGAAAAAAATATGTATTGATGTAGATGAAGGTTTCACAGCTGCTTTTTTTAGGGTAGTGTGATTGCTTTTTTTTGTTTTACATTCCAATTGTATTTTATTTGCATTTCATGTGATAAACATAAATGCTGTCTTATTGTGTAGTGGAAGGAAAAGAAAGTATAGGTTAAAACATATCTTTCATTTCCCACACTTTTGGCCCAGAGTCTTGTTTAGATTTAGGTCTTTACTTTGTTTGGTCCTTTGTAACACATCAATCAATTTTCATTCCACTGTGACTCAGGCCACTCATCCTTTAGGACAGTAAACCTCCATACAAGCCTTTTGCAGCTTCTCAAGGAATAAATCCAGTGTTTAGCCACTTTTATTAAGAAATAATAGAGAGACATTGTACCTTGAAAGATATTATCTTTCATAGAGCTATGTATTTTGTTTCAAACACTGGCGGCAAATAACTCATTGGAAGTTTGTTATGTTTCCTCATTATTTGTCTTGAATATTGAAGCAACCCCAGTGTAAAACACTACATACCTATTCTAAATAGTCAACACGTGGCAAAAGCATGCTAAATTGTTCCCAAGAATTAATTTATGATGCAATGATTTAGGTTTATAGCTGTTACATTTTTAATTTAGTTTAACAGCTACACTAGCTTATACAATAATAACAAGAATATTTAAAAAGTGGTTTATCCATTTTTTATATGTCCATTCTCCACTGTAACAGTGGTTACAGCAAATAACAATTATTTTAACCTTTTTTTAAAGATAGGTTATTTCTTGTTGCTGTGTTTCTTTTTCACATAGGTCTAATTTAGCCTTTAAATACTTGAACTGGGTCAAATGTTCCGTAGGCCCAAACATATGAGACCCATTGCGTATTTTAGAAATTAATCACCCCAAACAGAATATATTTTGTTCTTTTATTATCAACATTTTCAGTTTAAATCATTACTTCAAATGTGAAAATAACACGGTGACTACAGAAAAAACTGTTCTCGGATCTCTGTGTACAAGCAGTCTGGCGTCTCAGTGTTATTGGGCTGTTCTTTCTTTCTGTCCCTGTGGTTATAGGAAATTGGCTTCTGCTCCCAGTTACTCAATCCTGTTCCAGGAGGTTGCCACCATTTATTGTTGTCTAGAGTGTGTGTTGACAGAGAAGCTGGTTATTTCAGACCAGACTGACTTTTCCATCAGAAATGGGGTAATTATGATATTTAAGTTGTAAATAAACAGACACTGGATGCCTCACCTCCAGTGACTTTTTTTGCTTTAATGTGTTTGGCAGTGGAGTGACGGAAAGGCAAACAAAAGCAGGAAAATGTGGACAACCGTACTGATTAAATCCAGACCTTTCCAAGCAGCGGCTTCAGTCATGGAAGATGTTACGATAGTGTTTACGAGCTACGAGATTGAGCTAGAACACAGGCGTCTGTCGCGTGATCGTTCACTCACACCTGTGCAGTCGCTGTAAATGTGGTAAACGGGGAGAGCTGATGTACTCAGCAGAAAAAAGTAAAAGCACCTGGGTCCGCTTAGCAACGAGTTTCCTCACATGCACTTATGACAGCACAGTCTCAAAGAGATATTTTAGAGGGAATAAACGCTTATTCCCATTGTGTTCCTTTGAGGGGAAATGCGATTGTGTTCCTTTGAGGGGAAATGTGCACCCAGCCTTACTTGGAAGACACTGAAAACAAATGTTGCAGTCACGCATGTTAAGAAAATTGGTGGAATTGCAGAAAAAGCTGTTGTTTACAAGCAGGCTATGACTAAATCCAGGTGCCGTTCTGTTTTACATTTGTTTCATCATATTAGAAAAGGCCAGTCACAATTGTGCAAATGTCACAATCACTTTGCATGATTGCTTTGATTAAACCTTATTTACCATTGTGTGTTTGCTTTATTTATTTGTATTTCTTTAGATATTTAGATAAATGATTGCCTTTGATTCTTCTGAAAAGACGCTTGAGTTTATCCTAGGATGCCATTTACAGCAAACATAACTAATTTTGTTGTGCTTAAAGGAGCGAAAAATAACATCTCATCAATTTCTGCGAAACAGACACACACGTTTTCTTCAAATTGTAAAGATCCCAGAGGACAACAGAGCTGGCAGCGTTGAGGGAGAGACTGCGAGGTCGTGCCCCTTCCATGGCGCACAAGTAAACACAAAGCCTTGAAATTCCTCCTCTTTTGAAACACAGAAGCCTTGAGGGCAACGTAATGTAACAACATTGGGATACTTCACTGCTTTCTGTTTGGGCTTGACGTGTTTAAATTAGCTCCAGAAAGAAGGACAAGTCTATTAAGGAGTATTGCAAATATCTTCACAACTTAAACATCAACATGTTTTAATACGATCTGATGAGTAACAAAAAGCACATTATTAAAAAAAAAAATCTAAACAAAAAACTATCCCTCCATGCTTCACCGTGAGGATGGTGTGTAAAAGATGATGGGCAAGCCAATTTTTTTTTTTTCAGGCACACCGTTTTGTACAAAGACCACAAGATTTAATTTTTGTTTCCTACTTGCTCATGTTAAATGTGTCCCTCCTTGCATTGTTTGTGGGAAACTTCCTTAACAATTACATGAAGCTGCCTTACACCAAAGGCTTTCTTACATGACTAATAGCTGTCCCATCAGCACATTTTAAACCCGATTATAAAGGAAGTGTCAGGACGGAGACCCAAACTTGTGACCTCAAAGGAAGGATTGTAATTTTAAGTTGTTCTGAATTCGTCAATCGCCTCAGATTGTTTGGCCAGAACAATAATAAAGACAAGTCACACTATCATGCCCCTCTTTATTGAAAGTTTACTTATGTTTCCATGTATGTAGGTATGTAGATATGTATGTATGTATGTATGTATGTATGTATGTATGTATGTATGTATGTATGTATGTATGTATGTATGTATGTATGTATGTATGTATGTATGTATGTATGTATGTATGTATGTATGTATGTATGGTTTCTGAAAACAAACAGAATAAGAAACTATACTAAATAACCATTGTACTAAATAAAAAATATAAAATTCCCCACATGAGTAAACGATAAACAACATACAAATTATGAGGAACTTAAAAAATGAAAAATAATGGTATTCCTGAAAATATAATTAAACTCTGCTTTAAAATTCTCCTATCTCCTGTGATCTTTGGTCATCATGATGTTGTTTGGTTACCAATGTTCTCTAACAAACCTCGGGGTGTATTCACAGAACACCATGGTATACTTTAGGATGTAAAGGCAGCTGAGCATACGTGCATGCGATACTAATATTTATGATTTCAACTAAAAATGTAAAAAACCATAAGATTTTCCTTAGATTTCAAATAAACAACTTTGTGCTGGTCAGTAACAGTAGACGAAATGGATCATTCAGTTTGACATCCACCTAAAATCTAGCTAACTGCGCCTTGTTGGAACTCTTTGATACAGCACTTTCATTAATTAAAAAATAAATGGAGAAATTGAAAATTTGTCACTCAGCTTTTGTTTATTTATTTATTTTTAGCAGTGTGTCATTTGGTAAGCCTCTTATCACAGTACAGACACTAAAACAAACAACTGAGTGACTGCACTGGAGAGGGTGTGTCGAGCATCTTGACACATTTGATAACATTTCTCCGGTTTAGCAGCTTTTTATCAGGTTTTCTCTTAGACTGTCCCAAAAAGGAGATATATAGGAAGAAGTACTAAAGCAAGGACGATGGACTTAGCATCTATCTTTTCAAATATTACAAAAAGTAAACCTTGCATTGTTTTAAGCTTAATCTTAGTTTTAGAATCTAATATTCATAAAGATTCACAAAGATAGAAATACACTACCTATGTAGTCTACATAAAACTTCATATAAGTAAGAATACTTTTGTTGGTCTTTTGTAGTGAAATCGTGAAAATGGCTGCACAAGAATACTGTGCAGCAATTTTCACGATTTCCCTTCCTGATCCACTGATCAGGAAGAAACTTTAAGAACACTGTAAAACATAGAGCTCCTTTAATTCAAGGTTAAAACCTCCATTTGTTTAGAGTTACATTTTATTAATAATAGGTAAAACATAGAATAGCTGTAATGTATTCTGTCTTTTTTTATTTGTTTGTATATTGTCTTAACTTTTAATCATTTAAAACACTTCGAAATAACTCCCTTGTTGCTGAAATGGACCAAACAAATAAATCTGACTTTACTCCTCACTCTTTTTTACTTTTGGATTTTTGTGTTAATATACTAATGTTTAATTTGCCAAATTTGGTGCATTGACACAAAACATCATCACTTTGATCCAATCCGTGCAAAGGCTATTATTCCACAGATCGAAGCCTACTATGTGATTCATAGGGACAAGACTGGCAACATTTTACACAAAGATCAACTTCCATAGACTTTGACTTATCACAAATAACAGTTAACAGTGATATTTATCAGAATGCTGGATGCCATGAACTATAAAAGGAACATCAAGGGCTCTAGTTTTTTTTCTTTCTGTTGGATTTACAACCACCGGCAACACCTTGAATAGAAATGCTTACATTTGCAGAAATTAAATGAGTTCAAGTGTAGGAATTGTTGATTTATGTAAAACTTCAATAGTTTTCATCACACACTGCTTCCATATTTTCCCCAAAAATAAAATCATCCATCCATCGATTTTATATTCCAACTAGAAACTGTACAGGTCACCAGTACATCAAAGGGGAACACTGAGACATACCACATACAACGTTCCAAACATACTAGTGGTCTACTGACATAAAAGTACTGTTTTCAGAGGAAATATAAAGTTGTCTGAAGTTTTCAGACAGACAACTGCGTTGACTATGGACTTAAAACCAACAGATGACATAGCATACTCAGTTACAGTAAGACTGGACTTTAGACAACTTTGATTCTGTGCGCCTCTAGTTTTCCTCTAGATTGTTTGATCTTGATTTCCAAACTACAGGTAAATAAAAACTTTCCTGTAATTCATTCATTGACGGATAAGTTGGTAGCCGATGTGTAGGCCATAACTTTAGATTTAGCCAAGTCCTTCTGAACCTTCCAATTAAACTTTCTGGGAATATTCTACAACTTCTTCAATTTAGTCCAATTTTTTGACACTCTGAAGTTTGGGTAATTTTTTCACATTCAGTTTAGAGCACAGGCCACTCATGGAGAAAGTTATTATCTCCAAAATCATTGTGTGAAATTAGTTTGTCTTTCCTCAAGAAATGCTGCTTGAGCCAACACCAGCTTACCACAGGCTTCCCGGACAGAGACAACATATAAAATGTTTAAGGTGGGCACTTGAAAGAGCTGAGCTTTAAAGACATCTGTTGCTGATTTCTATCTCAGCTGGAGGTCAGCTGCCCCAGGCCTCGTTACAGGGATGATAACTGACTCACTGGTAAAGCCACATTGTGGGAACTTATTTATTGTTTCTGCTGAAGTGAATGCTGCTGAACTGACCATTCTGAATCTGAGCAGAGGCAACATGCCCCATATGAGACTTACATTTCAACCAATTGTTGCAAAATATGTAACAGTGAGTCATACTTGTATCCAGGACGATTCTGTTGTGTTTTTGCTGGTGATTTTACCGTTTACGAAAACATTCTGGAGGTGATTGCAGGTGTTTAAATGGTGCCACCGCATTAATAGACTGCACAGTTGGCTCACTCCAGGTGTCGTGCGAGTCATCGAGCTCAGGTGTGGAGCATCACTCCCAGGGGCGTCGGTGTGTATTAGTGGTATGCAGCAGATGACAAGCCAGAATAAGATAGACAGGTCAAGTAAGTATGACAAGAAAGGAGGGACAAAAGTGGTATAACCTCCTATTGCTCTTGTGAAGGAGCATCTAAAAGCCCCTTCTAGCTTCAACAGGTTAGAAGGAGCAATTATTCATACATTAATATAAACAGACGAGCTGTATCTCAAAATAAACAGACAAATATGCTAACACGTTAGCATTTTCATTGCAAATACAGACAAAAGTTTTTTTTTTATACCTTAACATTTTCTCAATTATCAAATACAAATTTTGGTTTTATTAGAATTGTATGTGATTGACCCATACAGACTTGTGGAATGTGGAAGAAAAATGAAAGTTGCCATATAGTAAATGTGGAAGATGCAACAATGTATAAGAAGGCTCTCTGGTCATATAATAGTTTGTCTGAAAGAAAAAAAAAATACATTGTTTGAGGTTGCAAAAGTTCAGAAAGGCTGAACACCCTCATAAATGCATGAATGGAAAGATTTTGGTCAATACTGTTACAAGGAAATGATTGGATGTGTTTTCATTTACAGGCCCTGTTCACAAAATGCTTTTTCTTTTCTTAAGTTTTTAAGTTGTAGGTTTCAACAACACCCACGTCCAAACTGAACAATTCCAAGAAAGTATTTCATCCACACTAAAACATCTCCACACGAGGTTAGAGGTAAACACAAGAAGACAACAATATGGGCAAACAGTAAAGCACAAGCGGAGATTTGTGTAGAATTTTTTGTAGCTGCTGCCGCAAAATACCTTCCAAAAACCAAAAGTAAAAAAAATAACTGAAAAAACCTTTCAATCAGTGGTTAAACAATCTTCTCGTGTGGACATGAGAAAATTGTTAGCTTCATTTTCCAAAACACATGGTTCCACTGAGTTGAATATGAATTCACACCACAGTATTTAGATTTTCATTTACTTTTAATTCTGAACTCTTTTTTTCTTATTCTTCTTTTTAGCTAGTAGAGTCATAAATCTTTCATAGATAAATGGGTGCATGTATTAAAAGCTGCATTTTCGCTCTGGGGATCATTTAAGTTTTGTGGTTCTACTGTAGAAATAATGAAACAACGTGCTTTTTTGTTGGTCGACCAATAATCCTACTAAAATGCATGGATATTTCATGGGAAAAAATGTGAGAAATTGTTAAAACCAGTAAAACTTTCCCACCCATAGTTGCCTTTTAAGACACTGACATTTTCCTTGTCTTCCATCCACGGCTGACTGGCAGTAAACCCAATCTCTCCCGCCCCCCTCCGTGCTTTCATTCAGGCAGTAGCTTAGCAATTTAACTAAATAGGCTTACTTGCGAGACTCGTCTGCTTTTTTCTAGCCTCAACTCACACTCTTCTGCTTTGCTCATATTATGCAAGCACTGAAGTTGCTTTGATTTGCTGTCATTCTTCCTGGTCATGGTTTTCTTTTTTTGATTTAAAACAGCGTGTGGATGTTCTTAAAAGCTTGAATGAATTTTCAGTAATGGTTTATCAGTTTTGGCTGTTTTTGTTTAGTCCTGTAAGAAAAGGAAAGAGGTGTATCCAAATTAAAAATAAATAAATACAACTTTGGTATATCTGCTATTATAGGATGGTCTTTTTTAATTACAATTCGCTGCTCAGGATGCAGGAATGCCTTTTTCTTTGAGAAAACACCTTACTGTTACTTGGCATAGATAACCCTGTGAAGGTCTGTGGCCAACTTAAATAAAGCAAACCCATCTTGACTGGCTGGTTGTGTTTTAGAGAGAGGAAACAGTTGATCCCAGGATTTACACTGGACCACTGTCTTTTTGGAATACTAAATGATATCCACATATCTTCCTCTGCAGACTGGTGTTCTGTTGTTTGTTTTTCCTTCAGTATTTTAATCTAATCTGCCTTTCTCTGTCATGGTCAAATGTCAAACAAAAGGTTTCAACAAACCAAATGAGTGAAGTCACTTTGACCATGGAACTGTGTTCAGTAATCGGAGATAGCAGTAAAAGGAGGGGAGGCCCAACATTCACTCATGTTATGATAACTCAGCGTTTTGTTTTTTTCTAAATCTCTGAGTTGTTTTTTGATTCACAGAGATATTTGTCTTCACCGGCTTCAGTTGTGAATGAAGTTGAATGTGGTCTGGTGATTCTAATGAAGGTACACACTTTTTTGAGTTTACATGTTCAAACCGTATCCGAGAGTCCAAAAAATTATTGTTAGGCCAATTGACAGCTCTAAATTGTCCTAATCATTGGTGTGAGTGTGTGCGTTCATGGTTATTTGTCTCTTTCTGTCTCTGTGTTGGCTTGGGATGTACCTGCGACCTGTTCAGGTGTATCCAGCCTTCAGCCCAGAAGCCGCTGGTGTTAGGCACCAGCCCGGCAGGAAAACATGTGCATAGACAAAGGATGGATGATGATTTGATTCAGAGAATGCTTCAAAAATTTGAGGATAAAGGAAGGATAAAATTGATCTAAAGTATGTCATGTTAAGAAGCAGGGGTATGGCAGGTCATTTTAACATATAATCAAGCCACACCATTTACATTTATTTTAGCTGGGTTCTTTAGAGTTAAACTCCCATTTTTACTGGATAGGATTTAATCAAGGGGTAAGAAAAGTGCTTTTACAGCAAGCAAAATTACATTTCAGAGTCTGCTAACCAGATGAGAAATTAATTAAAAGGGTAATTGTTTATTCTGTCCCCACTTATTGCATAATCATTCAGGGGGAAAAAGCCTCACGTGAATGCTATGTTGTTTTTACAGCTTGTGTACATTTTTGATAGCATGGTGAATTTTCTAGCAACACCTGACACATTAAACGTCTCGGTCAATCGCATTGCCAGAAATAACTTTTCAGCAGGGCCCAGTTAAAAATGGGTCACCCAAAAGTAAGCTTCAACAGATGTGGGACCACACATATCAGAACATGCCATTCAATCCCAATGAAACAGCAAACCTGTAACGCCAGGTTACTCAAATACAAAGAAGCACAATAAAAGGATTTACAAGCACCAGCAAAAATAAATATGTCTTATTAGTGCACAATAAACAACGGCTTGTCTGAAATGTTCAGATGTCATTTGTTATTCAAATAAGCCAATGACAGGTCTTGCAAAAGTAGAATTATTACCAATTTAAAAACTTTAGGGAGTTCAACGGACAGAGGTTTCTTCTATTTAAAGGGATTTTTTTCTCTCCATATCCGAGACATGCATGCTCAGTATGAGGGATTGCTGAAAAGTTACTGACACAATGCAAGCTATTATTTCAGTGTGCTGATCCGAATCCTGCAAGTCAATGACTCGATGCAATCTGCTGAGTTTCCTTAGATTGCAATATTTTTAAACTGATTTGTTTAACATGTATACTATGTGTATGTATGACACCTGACAATTAGGAGAATCCAATTGGCCTATAAATCATGTTTTGCGACTGTGGGAGGATGCTATATTACCCAGAGACAACCCTCGCATGCACACGGAGAACATGCAATCCCCTTTGCAGAAAAAAAATCCCAGAGTAGTTTTGCTGCAAGACAACACTGCTATCATCTGATCCGACTTGTCTTGCTGACCTAACTGTATTGTGTGATAAATTGTCTTGCCATGCCCAAGCCCCACAGCTGAGGACGCCCCGCCCACTCCGAGCTGACTGAGGAAAGCTGCTCCGGGTGGTCAGGAGAGCCAGCGATGGCTTCGCTCAGGCAGGACCAGCGCTACGGGCTCTCCAGTGGAAAAACTGGCAGAAGCAGCTCCAACATCACCCTGTACCACGTCAAACTCACGGACACAGCGATCCGTGCGCTGGAGGCTTATCAGAACCTGAAGGTGCAGTGTTTTATTTTGTTTAACTATGTTCCTGTGGTTATTATTATTTGTTTTTTTCCTGTGATCAGATCTTTATAAAAAAGTTTTGGACTGTCCTCTCTGAGATGCTGCTCAGCTGCTGTGTGTGGAGTTTAATTGTTTTGTCTCTCCTGTCAGACCACAGCTGCTTTCTGCGCCCCTCAAGAAACCAGAACCTTATGATTATCTTTAAAAAAAAACGATACAAATCAAAAACGGCTCAGTTGTTGCTTTCAAACTGCCCTGTTGTTGTTGTTGTTGTTGTTGTTTGTTTTCTTAGGATTGAAACACAGATGCTTATATGATTTGAGGAGTAGGCTGCTTTGTCTCATAATTAGCTCCAACCTTTTGAGTAGCCTTATTGGTTGTGCAACACCAACTTCAATTTAAACTGATTACAACACAATTGCGTTGCATTTAGGGCATTTACTTTGCATTAATGCTCCTTAGATTAATTGCTTCTTCCTTTCTTCTTTCTTCCAGGGAGCTTTGCAAAATGAGACGTCAATCTGTTTCAAAGGAAACCATGGGGTAAGCCTCTATTTTCATATTTTTTTTTAATGTTTAGTTGCATATGCACACTGAGGAAACACCTTTAAACCCCTTTTTTTAACTGGGATACAGAGTTGCATAGTCTTCCACAGCTTGGCTCATTCGCTTTACAAGATGAGAGGTGTTGAAGACGCAGCTATCTGCTCTTTAAAAAGACAGACTAATTCCTTTCTTTTTAACTTTGTTCGACATGATTTGTTGACGTCTCACTATCCTCCCCCATCGTGCTGCCACCGTGCAAACGCTGGGAGGGAAGCTTATGCTGGCCCTTGGCGGCACACAGGAGCCGTGCAGGCTACTGGGTCAGGCTCATGACTGTGCGGGGGATTTGTTGGGTCAGCCAGTGGTGAAGGAGGGGAACATGGTGATGGAGGGAAGGCTTAGTTGGAGCCGGAGACAAGGTAGGAACTTGTTGATGAGTCAGACAGAGAGGTGGCATAACCCTATTCTTGTTCTTGGTTCTGAAGATACAATTTTAAAAATAAAAGTGTTTGCTCAGACATCTGTAGCAAAACTATCCAAACCCTTTAAACGTTGAGATCTCATCATGTCCGAATCTCATAAAATCAAGTGATGGTCTTATTCAGCCGCCTCAGTCTCCAACTTACTGCAGCTTTGCAAATATTGGGGCATGTTACTTTTTCGTATCGTTCATCACAAAATGGCTCGAGCTTAGGCTGAAAGAATGGAGAGTCTCTGCGAATATCAATTTCAAAGTCTTGCCAAACACTCTCAATTGGATTTGGGTCTGAATTTCGACTGGGCAATTCTGACTCATGCATAAGTTTTGATCTAAACTGGGGATGGTGAAGTATCGCTCAAGAATTGTGACGCGTCATGACGACTATGACAGAAACATGATGCTTAAATAATCAATAAGTTATTTATCGGGGGCTGTCTTTGTACATTTCATTGTAGGAGCCCTACAATCCATTGCCAAAAGAATACTTCTGTGGATTTAAAATGTATGATTACCAGTTTTGTCATCATGACATAAATACAACAACGTATTGTGATTAATGTTTAAGGCCATATCTGCATGGTAAAGCATCCCCAGAGCATGATGTTGCCACCGCGTTTCACAGTGGAGGTTAGTTTGTTCGGGATGATCTGCAGTGTTTTTTTCCAACCATGTTCAGTATTTAACATGTAGGTCAAAGATTTTTTTTCAGTCCCATCTGAGGAGAACTCCTTCGCCTACACATCTGCTGTCTCCAGCAATGAGTTAAGGCAAACTACAAACAGGACCTCCCATGACTTTGTTTCATCAATCGCTTTATTCTTGCCACTCTTCCATAACAGGGGAAAGGGATTCTCTTAGATGAACTGCGAGTGTCTACAGGTTACCATGGGCCTCTTAGCTGCTTCCCTAATTAATGCTCTTTTTTTTGGCCGTCTATGGGAAGGTGGACTGAACCGTGCTCCATAGGATCCTCAAACATTTGGTTGTTTGCTTGTCTCTTCTTGTTCGTGGTCTTCATGATGCTGTTTGTTCTCCTACCTTTTTATTTTTTAGTCTTTTTTTTAAATTTTTTAGTCTTTTTTTTTTTTTCTTTTTTTAGATCAAATATCTCCTCCCTTTACAGTTTAGAGAATCAATTCCACGCAGGTAGACTCTATATTCTACATCTGAGGGCAATTAGTCGCGCTAGTTTTTATTTTGGGGTACCAGAATAAAGAAGGCTATATACAAATGCATGCATGACTCACTTATTGGTTACTTTTAAAGCAAATATATATTGTCATCGCAATATTGGTGCTCCCATTATTCATATCTTAAAGGACTGTTTGAAGTGTGATATTTATTGGAACATATTATTTATGACTTCTGAAGTTGTATTTTTCATGCTAACAAAATCTTTAGCCAGTTGGACAGAGTCTCACTGCAGCAATAGCTCACAACGATAGAGTTGCAGAAGTTTCACCATCCCACGATTCAATTCAAATTTTTAGAGGTCACAATTCAATTCAAAGCCGAATTTTCTATTCCGAATGATTCGATTCATGATTTTGGCTTTAATCTTTAAGGGAGAGGAGCTTATTCAAACCAAAAACAAATTCTAAAAGTTTGCAGAATTTATTAACAATAAGTAAAATATTGCTCCAGATTAACAGACTTTAACTCTGCTGTTTGGAGTAAATCCTTTTTTAAGGTGGACAGATGCAACAGGCTGAACATGGGATCATTTCATTTGTCTTCATGCTTTTTTTTTTATTTTGTATTGGAATGAATGAAAAGATGATTTTTATGTAAATATTATTTTTTTGGCTAGGAAACATGGATTAGAAATAGTGAAAAGTAGAAAACAGACTTTTATTACATCTGATATCAGCAACGCAATGTTTGCCAATAATAACTTCGGAAGTTTTTCTAATGTCATACAACACTACTATAAGACAGTTGATTTCCCTTGGTTTCACATAGAGATGTTAGAGTATAGATGCATGCGTACATGCCCCAATAATTAAATGCTGCTAATTTTAAGGTTTTGTACAAAATACCCAAAATCACCTCACAATGTCTGAAGATAAAATATGAAACTTTTCCAATGTTTCCAAAGCGCTGTACATTAGATTTGAAACCTAACATCTCACCAACCATTCTTTGACTCTTTGGATGTTGGTGCATGATCTGCTGTAAACAGTCTGAACTGTGTGTGTTTTGACGTGAGCAGGGGAGCAGCTGTGGCCTTGGGAATACTCACTTTTCAGTCAATGATAATTGCACCAGCTACTTCGAAACAGTTACAGCCCCCTTCATGTCACAACAAAATTAGGGGTGGTGAATTTTTAAAAGCGAGCCCATCCGGTCGCCAAACTGGTTAGACCTGAATAAGTGCATGAGGAGGAGTTTGTTGCTTCTGGGGAGTTTGGATAGAAAAAAAAAACAACTAGAAATCAGAGTCCCTGTTTTGTTTTACTTTTTAATTCACTATTAGACTTTTAAAATCCCAAGAAAATCTTGAGATTTAGGTTATTAAATTATCATTGCTGGAACGGTTATTTAGGGCTTCCTACATGAGTAAGACTGAAAGAGGAAGGCAGTCAGCTGCTTTTCTTTACTTTTGGGGGAAAAGGCAGATAACAGATCATTGATAGAGATGTCTAGCGATAGGGAGCCCCTCTGGTGAACTCGTATACTCCTTTTATATTTCAGTGGACAAGACCTTAATAAAAGCTTACGAAACAATGAAAAAAAAATCTCCAAAAGTTTAATTGGTGTGTTTCATCTATGCGCTGAGTTATATAAAAAAAAAAAAGCAAATGATGAAAAACAAAATCATTATACCTTCTCTGCTTTCTGACCATTCAGTTGGCTTTAAAGGAAAGGTAAGTACCTTTTCTACCTTCATAAAATACTTTCATAACTTTTGATTATACGTTGACTCACGGCTCATTGGATGACAGGGCCTGACGGGGCTTTAACCAACACTAAGCAACTTTGAGGACGGTGGCGGGAACCCTGCCACACAAAATGACTACAAATGTGCTGACTGCTTTACGGCATACATCACTTCCCCTGTTTCTTTTTGGTAACATCCTTTTTTCACCACAATAAGTTTCATTCCTTCATCGCTACTCATCCTTTACACAGCCACTGGAAACAGAAATGTTATTCAATCCAACTGCAGGTGACTGGGAGATCAAGATTTTACGATGCTATGCGCTGGTCCTCATGGGAAGTGCAGTCTTCTCTAGGCGAAACACTACCACTATTGTTCACAGTGGCCACCAAATTGGACCAAAACGGAAGCTTCTTTAGCGTTGCTTTAAAAAACAAACACCTAAACATTCAATTAACTTTTACAGAACTACTCAGCATGGAACTCTGGTTGGAAGGGTCAGGAGTATTTGAAAGCTTTAACTACATCTGATAAAAGTTAAAAAAACAAATTTGTCTGAGAAAATAGATGCTTTTTGTGAGGGTGAAGACTGCTTTTCCAGTTCATGGAGTCTTGAACTGTTGTACAATGCATCAATAAAGAGCATCGGGACACGAGATCTGTTGCAAATAAACCTGGTCGTGGTCAACAAGGATCTGTGATGGTCTGCCAAGGATATTGTTGCTCAGCGTGCCTCTACTGTAGTTGGTGTAAAGCTGTCAAAACTCTTAAGTTAAACATGTTGGTTGGAGCATGATGTTGTGGAACTGTTTTGTCTCGGAGTGGGCCATAGAAGAGTGGATTTTTTACTTTAAGTTACATGCAGCAATCTAATGCAGAGCTACAAAGAGGGGCTGTTGTCAGAGCTAAGACAGTGAGGCGACATTTCTCACCGAATAATTTCAGGAGTGCTAAATATTTGCTACTTTGTTTTTCAGTTTTCTTGTCACAATCTCCATAAATTATGCCGATAAACTCTGTGAGGGTTTTGATTTTGTTCTTTGGACGCATTGCAGTTATAAAAATGTTATAATAGTTATACTACTGAAAATATTTAGAGTTTTATGTTAATTCGGTCAAAATGTCATAATTCTCACTTTAATGCTATTTTATAGCTATTTTTTTAGACACAAAGTAGCACCTAATGATAAAAGGAGAAAGAATATGTGGTTTTCAACATTTTCTGCAAAACAAAATCTGAAAAGTGTGGCTTGCAAAGATATTAACTCTGATTATCCCCATATTAAAGCCATGCCTTCATGAGTCCACAAATTCATAAAATATAATCCATTTAATCTTGGTATAAATTCTTCAGTTACTTCGCATGTATAAGTTTAAGATATCAGCATTGGGAAAACCAAGGCAGACAAATCCGAGAGGAAGATTTAAAAATGTATTTCGTGTAGCATCAGTGGTTTAGTGTTCTCAGTATTTATGAAATTCTCAGATTTCATGTAAATCAGTCCTAAAGGAGGCCTTCTCTGTTTTTTTTAAAGGATTGGAGCAAATTTCACACTCCTCCCAGTAAGTAGCACAGAGGCCCAAGGTTAATATCCAAATGAATGTTTAGAGGTAATTACAGGATCTGTAGTTCTCTTGATTACAGACAGAGACATCATGACTTGCGTTTGAACAAGCTTTCACTGTCTGCTCGACTCAGACATCTACAAGTGTTTGTGTCTGCTGTTGCGCCTTTTCTTCTTCATTTGGATAACCCTGGCCGCTGATCTGAAGTCAGCCCTGCTCATATGGTTTTACTCGCTCCTTCTGTGTGTTTGTATATTTTTGCACCTTCAAGCTGCACTAATGGACTGGCTACTCTCCATCTGCAGAACACCATGGTTCTACCAAATAATTGCTGTATTTACGAGACACGACTTAAACAAGATGGCCTCCGGTTAATTAGGAGGGCTGTCCTCTTGCCGAACTGCAGTCGACTGCTTGACAGACATTTTACGGCTCAATTATTACCTTAAAACAGCCAATTAATAAGACTGATTCTTTATTTTACCTAACTGATCTATGAAAATATACTATTATGTATAAATCTTTTGTTTTCAGCCAAAATGTTTAATTGAAAATAAATAGGAAAAAAGCAAGTGTCTAAAAACTGTGTTGTCGTAAAGTTTTCAGCTCTACCTTAACAAGACTTAACAAGCCCCCCTCCACCAATCAGGTGTAAGGTAGGTTATCACTAGTCCCGAAAAGGAAAATCAGATAACCTCTTAATAAATAATAAAAAAAAACAATAAAAATAACATTCAAAAAGCAAAAGAATAAAAAAAAAAAACATAAAAAGATCAATCTGAAAAAGATTAATCCCTAGGTATGTGTCCTTCCAAATTTTGAGTGAAGTTTTAAGAATATACTAAACAAAAGAAATATATGTGAATTAGGCATGTTTCCATGTACCCATTTGTAAATCAGTCTACACACTATGTAATTTCATCAGAAGTCGATATTAAGCATGGGTGTAATTAAAACAGAAAATAGTAGAAAAGGTTTTTAGGTTTAGATCCTATTTAGCAAACGTGTTTCCATTGTCATTTTAGCACTTCCTGCCAGTTCCATCAACCTTTTCTGTCGCAATTATGAGAAATGTGCAAATTATATGCAGATTGAAACACGTCTACTGGCATGTCAGCCTGCCCATCAATGTCTCTTTCTCTTTTTATAAACGATTACATCCTTTATCTCCTCAAGATCCCCTTCTAAAACGTCAACTACTACCCCACTCCGACAACTGTCAGTGTTTCAAAGCACTGCTTTACTTCTGCTGCTCCAGAGAAAACGTAGGTTAACGGGTGTTTTTATTTTGGCTTGTTTGAGGTGTGGAAACATGATGATAACTTTTTACAACTTTGAAACTCTTAAGTGTTTACATTTTCAACCAACCTACGCCTGGTCACTATTTTGAAATGTATGCTTTGCCAAAGATTTGGGCGTGGATGGTTGGTTTGCGTTTTGTCCTAGGCAGTCTAAAGACATTATTTATTTCTGTCCCACATCCTTCATTCTGTCCGCCCCCTCCGTGCCCGCCTTGCTCCAGATAAAATTGATCCCCTGAGGAAAATTCAGAATGTTCTGCGTTGTTTTCCGCACTGTAGGATCGAAACAGACATTTTCAGCACTTGGCTATATTGTTAGTGTACACGATTTTGAAGGAACGATTTGTTTCTGCATGTGCGCCTTGGTGCCTGTGTGCTGCGACCCTGACAGTGCCCTCTTATTGTGTGCTGTCGCCTCTGATTTGAATAACAATGAGCAGGGGAATGCAGGCTATGCGGCGTCACCCTGCCTGGATCTCCCAAAATGAATCCAGTTTTTCATCCTAATGTGCTTCCGTCAGTCCAGTTGTGTGGTGGTATCACTTCGGGGCTTGTTTGTGCTCGGAGTGAAAGAAGAATCCCTACTGCGGATCCAATGGCCTGGAAGCTAAAGTTAAGCTTGCTCTTAACATACTTTGACGATAATAATCATTACAGTTCCTTGCAACTCTCATTACATACCCTAAATATTTTTCTCTTGTATAGCATAACAACCCCAAAACTATATACATTTAAGGATTTTATGAGTATAACCTGGACATAGTTGTGCATATTTTTGTAATGACTGGAAATATTTTTTACAGATCAAAATCTAAAAAGTGGGACATGCCTTTGGTTACAGCCATTGCTAATACTTTATAAAACCACAGTTCGCTGCGGGTTATACTGCAAGTCTTCTGGATTGTGTTTCTACCAGCTTCACATGGTAATGAACAAGTCTAAGCATGAGAGGACACACTTAGTCACATCAACCTTCTATTTCTTAGGTGCAGAGTCTTAATTTGATCAAAATATCGAGTTAGACAGGGCCATTCTTAACACATACAGTAAATTCATCTCATTTTTGTTGTGATTGAATGTTTAGTTTCATTCTCTTGGTCAACTCTCTAGTCTCCCTGTATTTGGATTCATCCGTGTTCACAATTAAATCAACAATTAACTGTTGAATGAAAGGCATCCCCGCAGCATGACACTCCCACGTTCAATGTGTCCTTGTGTTGTTCACTCTTTGTCTCCCATCACATTGTCATGTCGGCAATGTGATGGGAGAAAAGTTCAGTCTTGGACTCAAACCACCAAAACACATTGTGACAAACTTTAAACATTCAACTGATAGCTATTGGTTTTACTAGAATTGGAATTTTTTTTATGGCTATCAGTGTTAAAAGGAGGCTGCTGTTTAATTATCTATTACATAATTCAATAAAACCTTCTAAATTTGGTAATTGTAATGTTAGAATTGTAATGACAAAATATTTGAATACTTTTGTGGGACAGTAAAATACGTGTCAATATACAACCCTGTATAATTACTTTGTGCGAAAAGTGAGTGTAAATTTTTCACAGCAAAGCTGCTTACTCTGTTTTCTAATAAACTCTTTATCATGATGCAAGTGCCACGTTTGTTGCCCTCTAAAAATACTGCCAAATTTTTTTTTAAATCTGCAACAGCCAACAAGTGCAAGGTTGTTTTGGGATTAAAGGATTTTCAGGATTATTATTTTTTTACTACACAGACTGCAGCTGCTACTTCTAAAATACCAAGAAAAGTAAAATCTTTTGCATTGACTATATTACCTATTAGCTTTTGAGACTCAAAGCACACATTGGAGACGAAAACTCCTGCTGAAATCCAGCATTTAAATTTACGCTCCTGTGTTTAATTAGGATGCAGCTGGACTTGCTTAAGAATAAACTCTAATTGCTCCTTATAAAAGCTCACTGTATACCTTAATGAGACCCAAAACCTCTTAGTTCGTGGGTACGCAAACGGGGTATCGTACAGTCGTCACACTCAGACATTGGGGGCTTGTTGCTTAGAGTTTGTTAAAATTGACAACCCAAGACGGTTTTGTTTCTGGTAGTGGAGATAAAAGCCTCAGAGGGATTCTTGTGGAACCCACCCTTACCTACCTGTCTGTCTGTCCTCCTTTCTGCAAGTTGTGCAGCTTCGACTGCAGCTCTGCTCCTCTGTGAAGTTGCAAATGAAAAGGAATGGAAGGTGATTACAGGCTGGGACTTGATTACATGCACTGTCTCCCACCAATGGCAGCCGCATTAATCACCCAGTGTTGCCTTGTGCGAGGGTGAAGACTTTCTGCAGCTCCGAACCTCAACGGCCTGACTGAGAGGCTCATAAAACATGCTGCCGCATTTAAAGAGCCACAAAAATGTGAACTGGTTTCTCTCCTGTCCAGCCCTGTTTGCCTGATCTTTGTTTCCTCCTCCCCCGTCTAGAAACATAGATGTGCATTGTTTTTTTTTTGCATCTCTCTCCTCCATTGTAGGGGGTGGACTTTAGTTTAGTTGCATGTGCCAACTTGTGGTCTTGGGAACAATTCATGTCTTTTGTTTGCAGTGAGATGATGAGAAGTGGTGTTTACTGAAGTGTGACAAGTATGGGTGTGTGTTTGTGCGTATGAGGCAGAGATGAGGGTGTTTGCTCATCGTCCTACTTGGCTCCACTGCCTCCTCTCTCTTATGAGTGTCAGTAAGGCTGATTATGCCCTGCTGAGAGAAGCTGGAGCTGAGCCCTGCTTGGCTCATGCTGGATTAACACACTCTCACTCGCAGTTCACATGAGTGGCCGGTCTGGAGTGACCTGTCTCCACTGCTGATAGCAGACGGGGTTGGCGGCGACAGGTTTCACCCCCCTGCTCCTCCTCCTCCTCCTCCCCATCCTGCACGTCTCCCCTACCCTCCCATCAGCCACAACGGGGGAGCAGTGCCGTGGCAGGCGACTCCAGAGCCGGGGGAGGTGGGGACAAACGCTGGGCTGTTTTCAGAGGCCCATTACTCAGGCTGCAGAGGATGTGGAAACAATGGCCTGCAGGAGATCTACACCCAGACTCTCACGTTCAACCAAAAGGCTTACAGGAAACATAATCCCTATGCACAGCCGTCGCTCGCAGGTTTTGCGCTTTGATGAAGCCAGGAAAATGAGCCTCTGCCCCTTCTGCACCTTCAGGATGTGGAGACGTTTCTGACAGTTAAGACAGGACTGCAGCTAATTAAGACTGTGTTACCTTTTGGCACTGGCTGTTAAAATTTTCCCAGTATGTTAACCTTAATAAGATCCCACAGATCTTATTAAAAATTTAAACGAAAATCTAGCAAAAATTTACACAAAATTCTATCTGATTGTCGCACCTTTTTATTAATACATAGGCTTTTCTATTGTGAGAAAATAACTAAAGTGCGAGAAGGTACCTATTGCAAATTATTGGATCCATGTAATTTAATTTAAAGTAGATGTGATGAAGGCACAGAAGCACAAAGGATTTTTGTATCTATAGTAGTAATCATATTAACGAAAACAAAATGCAGTAGTTTTAAAAAAGAATATATAATAGTAACATTGATAATGGTAATAGTTTTATGTACTTTTTAGGCACAGTTGGTAACACTGAAGGTCTTTGGCTTGAATCCTGGCATGTTTTTTTTTTTTTTTTTTTTTTTTTTTTTTTTTTTGTAAGGAGTTTGCATGTTCTCCTTCATGTGGGGGTTTTCTTTGGGTTACATGGCCCCTATTATAAGACTCTGTGATGGACTGGTGATGGATCTGTCAAAGGTGTACGGTGCCTCTCATAGAATACCTGGTGGAGACAGGCACCAGCCTAAGCCTGCAAGAATAAGTAGGTATAGACAACTGAACCTCTGTGCAGTATTTGTAGCAATAATTAAAGAAAAGTATGAATTATTTTTTTTCTACTGTGGAAGCCTGGTATACACTATCTACATGCTAAAATCAGCGAGTACTTGTAATGTTTCCCCCCCCAAAAAACTGCTTCAAACAACAAATCTACCTTAAAATGAATTGATATCAACAGTCTTTCTTAGGTCTGATCTTAGAGGTACGATTAATGAGCGACAAAAAAATATATATTCATATATTGTACTTGATTGTTTGCTTTGCATACAACACTCAGCGGCGTTGTGCCTTCGTTTGTTTTTGTTTGGGTTTTATTTTTTTCTTTTGCTTCCAATTTTTTGGTTTTTCTTAATGAATTGGAAAATTGTCTGGGGAAATAATTTAGAGTAATTTTCCACTGAAAAAAAACATGCTGAAGTCCACTTAAAACTATTTATGGAAGAGCACAAATGATTTATAAATGAAGATGCACAGAACTTTTTCTGACCTTGTTATTGCCGTAACCCAGTCGATCTTGGAGCATGGCTCACCTGGAAGCTGATTGGTTAATCTTTAATCCCAGAGTTGTTCACTGCAAGATTTATGACTTTGCAGTCAAGTTGAATTTTGGTGAATCCTTGAAGCTGATTGGTCCTACAAACCTCAAAATTTTAAAAGCCAAAAGGTTGTTGGTGACATAAAGTTAAACCCTGGAGTTGAATGAACAAAATCATCAAATCAGATTAGACCACAATGAAAACCCTAAATCCAGAATGAAGAAAACTGTCTTTTAGTTACATATTTTATTTTTAAAACACTGATGTTCAGAGACATGGATTGACATAGTTTGAAAGTTTCTATTGCAAGTATATATCAGTAAGGATCTTAATATCAGGTTGGAGATGTTTGGTTGATACTGGAGTTGACACATTCTATTACAGCTTTAGGGTTTTTATGTTACACAGATTAAATCAGTTTAGAGCTGTAAATATTCGGATTGAGAACCAAATGTATTTTTTCGGATAGAGACTCTCTGAGCAGTTCTGGCAGCATAATAACAACAACATTAAAGGAATTTAGAAGGATGTGTTCTGGAAAAAAAATGAAATGGTATATATTTAGATGCATATAACTGTAGAATAAAATATTGGTGCAACTTTACCTCACTAACACCTTGATTTAACTGTAAAACATATAGAAAAACCTGTCAGATTTTTTTTCTTTTCAAGTTGTAATGTACACTTTAGCTTGAAGTGCCTATGGAGAAAAGCTATAGATTTTCTATATCATTTTCTAAGTCTGCTGTTAATTTAGAGATTAGAAGAAACCTGCAGATTCTTTGAATATTTTAACTTAAATTTCCGTGGAGTCATTGTGTTAGGGTACTGCCAGGTTCTTCTTTCTCCTCCTGGTTCGTAGTGTGTGCCTTCCCTGGGAGGATGTTTGGCTCGGGTCGCGGGCCCCAGTTGCTGGGAACTGAGTGCTTGTTTTAGTTCCCACAGCAGGAGTGAAGAAATATGGCAGCAGAGACCGTATGAGCAGTTGCCAGAAAATAAATGTCAGCCAATCGTTCTTTGTGCAGAGCACGACCGGACGCTTGAAGCTGCAGGGATCCGGGAACGACACACACACACAACAATCCAGTGAACATAGAACCAAAATTATTGACGTGTGCGGCATAAACGTTATTTGACATTCCCTTCATTTGCCTTGTGGCAGGTTTCTGTCAACAGCCAATTCCTTGGACTATACCCAAAGCTGGTAACCCATCAGAATTAATTAAAATGACCTCTGGAAGCTTTAGAATTTTGATATTCCAGTGTTTTGCTCCTACAATCTTGAACAGTCTTCTTGAAGAGGTGAGACAGATTTCAACTCTAGCGTTGTTTAAATCCAGGCTGAAAACACCCTTATTTAACTGTGCATCTAGCAACTGAGAATATTATTATTTTTATTTTATTTTATTTTATTTTATTTTATTTTAATTTAATTTATTTTAAATTCAAAGTTGATTTTATTGTTTCATTTTCTGCTATTTTTTCCTTATGTAAAGCACTTTGAAGTGTCATGTACACGAAAATGTGCTGTACAAATAAACTTGCCTTGCCTAATATCTAAGTTATAGTGCGAGTAAAAAAATTTTTTTATAAGAAGAAAAACCCTTTCAGCCTTTGTAAAATTCATTTACATCATAACTTTAATGTGTTTTTTTTGCAAGACTACCACAAAGCAATATAATATTTAAAAAAATAAATTTTAATAGTTTTCTAAAAAATAAATAAACTCCTTAAGGTTGACCCGTACCAGTGTTCAGAACCCGTAAATAAATGCTTTGTGACAGCCTAAGAGTCTCTTAGTAAATCGCTTAAGGCTAGACTGATTGATGACGCGATCTGAGGCCATTAAAGGCTATGATGAAATGCACTGAAAGACGAGGCATATTTCATACTACAGTTTGGTACTCAACCCAATCCTTGGCTGCATGGCTTTCTTGTATCAATGCTTTGTTTTTCTTGACACTATTTAAATGGAAGTTGTTTACAAAGCCGCTTACTTGATTAATTAAAAATACTCGTACCGCTATGAAGTGTTGACAAAATCTCTGTGGGATACACTGATCTCACTGGTAAGATTAATATGTTTTCTTGAGATAAACACTGAAACTGAACCAAGCGTTTAACTTTCAGACTTCAAACGTGTACGTCGCTGAGAGGCTATCCATAGGCAAAGCCATTTCACAATTGCATACATACATTTTCTAAGAAGCTGTGATCCATCTGAGCTGCCTGTTGGGTTAGAGCTCAGTTTGTATGAATTTCTCTGGTGACAGCCTGCCTGTAAAGACATGTGCAGCAAGCTGATAAGAAAATAGGCGCCAACATCCTGTTGCTTTGCAGCAAACATTTGACAAAATGTTGAAGGTGACGCTTATAAGAAACTGCTGCATGTAAAGAACTAAGAAAGGAAATTATCTCAACAACCCTGTTTTTTTTGTTTTAGTTATTTTTTTGTTCGTGGCTTTTCACCGATATTATAGTCGTCCTTTTTAAAGATGGCATCTTTTGTTGATATAACTCTAGAGCTCATGCGCTTCATTTACATTAGGAGAAATGGATATTTGCATGCTTTTAAAACCTGAGCACAGAAGCCGCAAGGTCTGCTTACAAATGTCCGGTATCCACAACAGTATGCAGACATGCATTATTTGTAACTGTAGCCGTTTATGAGAGATTATTTAATAACAAAAAGGAAATGCTGTAGAGCTTGTTAAGTGTTCATTACCATTAAAAGACAAATTCATTCATAATTTACTTTCATGGCCTGTAAAAAGCTAATATACCCTCATTACAGGCATGAATAAACCTTTTAATTTAAACTGAGCTGAACTTGAACTGACCTTTTCTCAGGCTGAGATTTTGATATTGAATAATTAAGGTTAGTCTAAAAAATCACGAGTCAGTTAGGTTTTAATTTATTCGTTATTATTTCTAATACCGCAGATAAAAGTTATACGTATGCAGTTAAGTAAGACCAGAGTAAGCCGTTTTTTTACAGAAACCTTCCTCTTCTTGAACTATACAGAGTCTGTATTTTCCTTAGGCAGTCCGAACGTGAAAAAAGGAACAGATTTATGTTGATTGCATGAACCTTGACTAGTTCAGCCCTG
>JAVLVB010000557.1:4154716-4214080 GCA_032876305.1 Orestias chungarensis | reverse complement strand
CCCCCCCCCCCCCCCCCCCCTCTCTGTCTCTCTCTGTGTAGATATCTATAGGTATATGGATATACATAAATACACAATCTTAATTTTTTGTCAATTTTTTTCTGTTTCTCTCACTCATAGTACATCAAGATCCCAACTTCAGCACCAGATTCACCTTCTGCTCTGCGCATCTTCTCCTTCTACCTATCCAGTGATAGCAAAGACCAGCCACAGGCCAGCTTTGACTGCATCCATCAGTACATCTCAAGGTGTGGTGATTTATTATTTTCACGTGAAAATAGATTTTTCCTGTCTGATATTGATTGCTCACTCCAGTAAAATTGTATTGCATTAAATTCTACTGGCGGTAAAAGTATCTGAATTTTAATTTCAATAAAGCTTGGTTTTTTATGTTTATGATGAATGTCTCTTTTTGTAGGGTTTTATATTTTAATTGTATGCATCTAACCAAAATTTTTATTTACTACTTTTTGGTATCCGAGAATATCATGAAATATATTAAATCAATCTTAAGATCTCAGATTTTGTTTTGTTGGAAATCTACCTCTCTGTGGAGGCATTGTATTATTCATCCGCTAATTACAATGTCAGTAAGTCATATTCCAGCACTTTCTTTAGTGTATAATTGAAAGGATTTTATTCTTTAGAAAACTCTGTGGTTAATTGCTTGGTGATTAGAAACTGTGACTCTGTAAAACCTGCTTATTCTCTGGTATTAGTAACTACACTCTGTGGTCCGAACCTTACTGCTTCAGTAGCTGAGGGTTGACTTAGTTTAGGTCTGTTGTTGCAGTGAAAGAAAAATGTAGGATACAAGCTATTACGCTTAGACACACTCCATAATGAGGGCAATTTAGAATGGCCAGGGTACCCAGAAAGAGTCTACATATACACTGAGAGAACATGTAAGCTCCCCATTAAGGCAGCAGGATGTTTTTCTAAATGGCAAAACCTTTTTACTTCTGTGTGAGATGATCCCTCTTGTGCAAGTATCCTGCCAGAGCCAAAGTAATCCCTGTGGTTTTGGATCGGCTCCGTGCTGCCTTGAACGTGGCTAAATTCAGCCTGTGACATAACATACAGCAATAGATTTGTCTAAGAGAAAGCCTCGTACGGAGGACCCATGTCAGGTTCTCCGTACGCATTATAGAGCACGAAGGAAATATCTCTGCATTTTTTTTGCTTTACAGCGACGGCCGCGAGCAGCTGGAAGGCCAAGGTAGCATCCAGGACAAGATCACCGTCTGTGCCACAGATGACTCCTACCAGATGACCCGTGAGAGAATGTCTCAGATGGAGAAGGACAGCTGGAGTCG
This sequence comes from Orestias chungarensis, assembly GCA_032876305.1. Lineage (NCBI taxonomy): Eukaryota > Metazoa > Chordata > Actinopteri > Cyprinodontiformes > Cyprinodontidae > Orestias > Orestias chungarensis. Next base: position 4,212,764 of record JAVLVB010000557.1, on the reverse strand, counting down.
CTCAGCAATCGAGATCAAACCTGGAACCACACAGCCTAGTAAGATTCGTCCAAAGGGTCCATTATAATGATAAAATTCTTTTTTTAATGAAACCATCCATCTACCGAAAAGGCAAAAACCTTTGTGCCGGCTTGCCCGTTCCTTATAAACCTTGTTTATCCCCCATGGGGATAGATTAAAAATTACCTTTTTGTGTGTCTGATAGCACCCAGGACTGAATCTAGAGAAATCTTTGTTGGCTTTAATAAACTGATTAAATATTGTCTCTACCCGTAATTCTGGTTCATTTTCAGATAAAAATGCAAAGTTTCAAAAGAGACCTGCACCCCTCTGCGCTTCTGACAGTAGTTTCTACAAGCAGTCAGGCAATAGCCGAAGGAGCTACCACACGTCTGCCCCCACCCAGAAGCCCCTGAGGGAACGCATCATCCACCTGCTGGCCCTCAAACCGTACAGGAAACCTGAGCTTCTCCTGTGGCTGGAAAGAGAGCGAGCCGGAACAAAGGACAAGGCTGAGCTGGGAGCCGTGCTTGAGGAGGTAAAAACAAATCCAGTACATAACCAGAAATTGTTACCATGTCCACACACTACAAACACAAACACACTGTTGTAACTGTTAGAATACATTGATTTGTAAACACATTGGTACACTTTGATTTTGAACTCGCATCTTGTCATAATAAAAACTAAAAACATTTTGTTTCATTGTTTTTAAAGCGAAGGGAAGAAAATGAAAATATGTACATATTTTGTCTGTTTCCTTCTGAGCTTAAATTAATTGCCTCAAAAAAAAAAGAAAAAGATCTCCACGGCATGATTTAGCCACCACCATGTTTTACTATTTGGATGGATAATGTGTAGTCAAGAAATTGGGTCCTATGTTACAGGAGGGGAAAAAATAAATTTTGGTCTCCACTGGCCTGAGCACCTATGTGTTTCCTATGTCGTCTACAAAACACAATTTTCTTAGACTCAATGATGGTTTTAATTTAGCCTCTTTTCATAAGAACAAAAAATTTTGCATAATATGTAAACCTAATATTTGTTCTGTTGACACCTTTTGCCATATGAGTTATGATAATTGCAGCTCATCTCTTGTTTTTACTGCTGTCAAAGAAGGGGGCTGCCATTTCTTGGTTTGTTTGCAGTTGTGCCATACAGTTTTTTTTTTTTACATAATAGGTGAATTCAGATCACACTACATTTTATGTGCATGGCACACTACAGGTTAGTATTTACAATCATTTTTAAAATAAACATACCGTATATAAATTTCCTTTAACCTCAAAAGTATGTGTTGGTTCTTCTGGTATTTATGTTGATCTTTCAAATAAAATCCGTAAAAACTAAATAAAAAACCCCCATAAAAGTTAACCCATTATAGTGTGTTTATGTGCTCGCATGTTTAAAATACCAGTAAACTCAGTTGATGCCTCAACAGTAACCTGCTTCTGAATCACCTTTGTGTGATTGGGTGTTTTGATCAATTGGTGACAGACACTACACTTTCCATTTAAAACACGAAAGCAAAATCTTTAACTATCACTGAAATTTACATAACAGTGAAGCTAAAAAGTACAAAGAAGCATCAGGTCTAGCAGGCCTCTGGATTTTTAAAGTTCTTCTGCTGTCTTCCTCGTGTGATTTTATCGATCGAATTCGTGTCTCTCTCTCTTTTTTCGTCCCTTAGCCTATCAGCCCATATGCCTAAGGAGGGGTTGTATAGGTTGTTGTTTCTAATTAGGTCAGTGCTATAATTGCCTCTTCAGAGATCCTGTTTGCTTTTGGTCAGACAGCCGTGTCAGCAGTCTTCATAAAGATGGATGTTCTATAGAGAAAGTGCGGTCAGATAAGAGGCTATCACTGACAACAAAAGTTTGGGGCTCTCTGGGGTAACAGAAGCAGATGGACAACTTGGCTTTTTAGCAGATCAATTTCTAAAAAAAAGAGCGATTATATCATGTATTTTAAATAAATATTTTAGTAACTTAAGTATCTCTCATGAGTAAACATTCTCAAGAAAAGGAAAAGGGTCTAAGAACAGGTTTTAATATGTCTGCACCATTTTTCACCCCTGCATTGTTCATATGATTGCTGTTAAGTGGATTGCAATATTTTTTGCATTATAGACACAAAATGATAGAGTATAATCCACTTGGCTCCTTTAATGAGCAGCGCTTTCCCATAATTCAGGTGGCCAAATTGAATCCCCAAGACAGCAGCTATGTGTTGAAGAAGGATTTCTACAAGCATGTGCACAAGGACTGGCCAGGCTACAGCGAGGAGGAAAAGCAGACCATCAGTAGGCTGCTGCTTAGGTGAGTTTTAGGCATCTTGCAAAATATGAAATCACTAAAAATTTTAAGTATAACAACAAATCCATTCACAGTAAATATCATCTGGATATGCACAATTTAAATTATGGTAATTTTACAGTTAGACTGCATATTTCTTGCTTAACAGATGCTATCTTAGTGTGAGTTGCTGTTACTGTCAGGGAATCACTTCATTTACAGCACAATGATCGAACAAGGAGACTCTTCCCCTTGCTTAGAGCTTCAGAAAGAGGCTAGCTCCGTTTTTCTGTCAGCATCACTCTTTCTTTATGGCGGATGATTATGCTCGGAGATGCAGCTTGCCCTCACGTATCCCTTCGGTCTGTTTCACTCGGATATTTTCATGCTCACCGCTTCGATAAATCCACGTGTTCTTTCAGCAACTCCAGTTCAGCTTGCCATGTTTTATGTTACACAAACACCACATTTTTATGGCTATAATTTTCCTTTGCTCTTGGTTTGTTTAACAGAAAACTTCAGCCCCACGTCACGGATAAATCGAGAAACATCCAAGCACATGTGTCAATACCTGCAACCCCTGAGGATCCAAGCATGGTAAACAACCCAGCAGTGGTAAATTAACATTTTCTTGTCACTAACCTTGATCTTAGTAAAGTTTAGCAGATGTATTAAATTAGATGTACTAAAAATATTTAGGTCAGAAATCTTACAATTTCTACTTACTATTGCTCTCTTAAATTTGACTTGTATCCAAATTTGGAGTTTAGTTCTGTAGGCTTGTAAAGTTAAACAGTCAAAAATAAATGCAATAATTATTATTTTTTTGTTGTTTTTTTGTCTGTTATAAGAATTAATTAGTTTTTGTTTTTGTTTGGTCTGTTAAAAGATTAATATTTTCCCACATTTTTCACAAGATTAATTTATTAATAAATATGAAATATATTGAATAAATTAAAATATATACCATAATACCACTAATACAGTACACTATTCATAGAATTACTAATATTTGATATGCAACCGAAATGTGTAGGTAACAAACTACATATTTACTTTGTTGCCTATGGGAAGAGACTCGTGCCATCAGACCCAGATTCAGTCAGAGTTTTTCAGACTGAATCTGTATTTGCAAGATTACAACGTAAATATTTTTGGTTGAAAATGAATTTCACAAAATTTGCATTCAACTTAAATTCAAATACAGATTCAGTCTGAGCAATTCCGATTCAGTTTCTGATGGCACAAGTTTCTTCCCATAGTTGCCTCATATGTAGCTTGCTATGTAAATGTTAAGCATGGATCGTAAACTAAAACAATTATGAAATTTTTTAGTTTGAACACATTTGAGATGTTTGAATTATCATATGCTTTCTATGATATAACGTAGATTTTTGCATTGTTTTGTCTTGTTTTTTACCCTGAACTAAAATCACAAAAACAAAAAGGAGTTTGTAAAAAGATGTTTAAAGTGAATGATGGAAATAGGAATACAGGGAAGACAGTGTAGCTCAAAGGTGTTTCCAACTTACCTTGTATTGAGCTTAAATTCAACATGTTGATATTCTAACAATTTACTCTAAATTCCATGTTGTTTAATTAATCTACTTAATTAAATAAAGTCTTTATGTTTAAATATATGTTGTAGGTATTTAAATCCTTTTACATATACAATCTGGGAAGTTTATAATAGTGTTTTGTTTCGGGGTGTCAGTGTTGCTTTCAGATGGGTTTACATCTTAATGGGATTAGTAAGGACTCAGACATTTTTAGAAACTCCTACCGTGCTGTGAGAGAGGAGCTGAAATTGATGCTTTTGAAGCGTACCAGTCATTTTACGTTACAGCAGATGAAGGGTTGGACGAAATGTGTGTCATTTGTTCTATGCCAAGGTTCATCCTGTGGATTTTGTTTTAACCCTTTAAAGATTTATTGTAACCTATTGGGTAGGAAGAAATGCTAAAAATCAGACGGCTCTAGTCCTCCTTTAGTTTCTGCCTTTTGGAGGGTTTTTAATTTTAGAAATGGATGGATCTAAACCGGTCAGATGATGGTTTTTAATCATTGAAGAAAAGTAATTTAATTTAGTTTTGGCAAATACAAAAATAATGTTAGCAAGATCATCTTATGTTATTCAATGTTATTCAAAAGCGGGATGTGGTTCAGTTTTATTAAATCTATGTGGTTTTGTTTAAAATTGTTGAGGCAATATGAGTTTAAAAAAATTAACCCTGTTTCCTTTTTTACTTTTGCTACAGCTATTAGCAATGCAGGAGGATAACAATGGATTTCTCTTTAAATATTCAGATACAAGTATTATGTTCAGAAATCGATGTTTTACAGTAGTATGTGTGGATCCACTTTAATTAGATACAGAAGTGCTATTTATCAAAATGTTGTTTTCATGTTGGGGTTTTCTTTAATATCATATTAAATCCCAAACCAACTAGCTAACCAGAGATGTTTTAGTCTTTGGTTTTGTAAAGTTATTGGAAAGCATTGGAGAGGTAAAGCCTTTTGCATGTAGAAATGAATTTGATGTCTGAGAATGGGTTTAGATGCAATTATTATAAATTTTGTTTCATTTTTGGTAAATCTGTTTTTCCCCCAGAAACGTCCTGTTCCTTTGGACTCATGGGAAAGAATGGCAGTGAAGAGACAAAAACTTACCGATCAAAGGTTACAACAGCCGTCTTCAGCGAAAGGACTCGTAAACATTAAAGGAGCACATGATAATGCAGCTGTGACCTTCAACCCCAGTCCCAGTTCCAGTACTGAATCTCAGAGGACCGGTGGCATTCCTGGTGACAATTGCGGCCTAACTGTGGCCCACGGGGACTCGTCTTTCGTGAATAGCACGTCTGATGGACTGACTTCTGAGACAAGAAAGCCAGAGCCTAAAGTCGCCAAGCTCAAAACGGTGCAAAGGGACTCTAACTGCACTCAGCAGCAACTAAACGACAACCAGCACAAAAAGAAGAAATCTAAAAAGCACAAAGAAAGGGAGCGGGAGAGATTAAAAGGCGACAAAGGAGCTGAGCGTCTACGGTCGAGTCCTAACCTTAAGCAGAATCCAGATAAACTTGACAGTAAGTCAAACCCCATATATATATATATATATATATATAAATATAAATATAAATAATGTTATATTAAAGAACTCAGACCTTGAAACATATATATTTACCTTCCATGTGTTATTTTGGTACACCTATTGCCACACACTCCAGAGCTGATTTGTGTCTAAGCTGTTGTTGCTGCTATTAAAGTTTGACTTTAACCACAGATGCTGTAAACAAATGACCAGAGAGGGCTTTAGGTTCTGTGTTTATCTGACAGCAGCATGGGTGGTGCATTTGCTCTCTTGAGTCAGACCTCCTGAGTCCTCCCTGTCTTCTGTGGCTGAGTGACTCAAAAACAGCTCGAGTGGAGCGACAGGTCCCCCGACAGCCGCAGGCTTTTAGCCTGTCTGAACCGAGGCGGGCGACACAAACACCCTCATGCTCTGCGGTTCCCAGGGTAACAAAAACACAGAGCTTAGCTTTCGGACAATAGCTGAGCTTTATGTCGATGATGATAACACTGACTCGTCTCCAGTTGATTGTATTTTCTTAATCGCATGTGTTGGTTTCAGATCCTGACATCACAAATGCTGCATCCTCTGAGGAGAAGCCGGATTATGTGCTGTGAGTGTAAACAGGATGTAAAGTTACTGATCTGTGTGTGCTGTCTCTTCTGCTAAATGTTGTTTTCACCTACTTTAACTAGACAAAAAACACATATATTATCAATTGACGTTTTTTGTGATGAGTCATTAGCTTATGAAATTCTTCATGACTGTCTGGTTTCCCTCTTCTGGCAAAATATTGCACTGCAGGAGAATTAAATTAAATCTAGATAAGAAATACATTTAAAAAAAGAGATTAAAAGAGAATTTGTTTGGCTGCCCTGAAAAATGTAAAAAATTAACTTTACGCTTATTATTTCTTACAACCATCAAATCCTTGCTGCCATTTATACCCCCAGGTTGCTTCCTTAATGACTGTGTGCTGGGTTGTGTGTGTCCTTGTAGGGCATACAGCCCAATCACGAGCTTGGAGCAACGACGGCGATATCAGGAGGATTTCTGTACGGAGTATGACGAGTACAAAGACCTTCACTCCAGGATCGCTGCCATAACTCACATGTTTGTTCAGCTGGGGTCTAAGATCAAGACTCTGTCTCCTGGCACGCAGGAATATAAGGTGTATTTCTGCATAAAAATCAAGATAATGTTTTGTACAATCTAAATTAATTACAACAAGATGCTAATGCATTATTTTATCTATTTAGACAATGGAAGACCAAATACTGGAAAAGTACAACAAGTTTCGAAAGGTAACATTGACTACATATGAGGTTGTTTTAAGTTATTTTATAATGTTCTAAGTTCCCAATGGTTACAAACTACAGAAGGGCTTCAGGATATTAGGAAGACAGGCAATAAGCAATAATAAGCAATAAAATGGCTTGTTGTAAATAAACAGATGAATAGAACACCAGACAGCAAATGTGGAAAAAAATAAGTTATTTTCTAATTTTCCATTTCAACAACAAACTTTCATATTCAAAGTTTATTTTTACCAACATCTGCTGTTGTGGTGTTGAAACCATTTAGTTGTAGTTTTCTTAATGACTATTTTGTACACTGTTAAAAAAAAACTATTTCAGCTGCAATAAATTAAAGTTTATCCTAAATGTATTGTTGGTATAGACAGCCAAAATCCACAGTTTCTTAATAATTAGAAATATCAAGACATTTTTTTTTATATTCATATTGAGTACAGTGATATTATAAATTTGCAAGACATAGTGCAACCCTAAACTACAGTGAAAATTGGTTTGTGTGACAAGTTATGGCTTTGTGAAACTTTAGGCAACCAAAACAACTTTGAACTTTTCTTTTAAGAAAAAATCTCTGACTATTCGTAAAAATGCTTTTGTCGCTATGGGATTACATATTGCTTTGAAAATATACAGTATGTTTACCCTTTTTTAAACTTTTTTTTTCACATTTAACCAGATTTTGCCCACAGACCAACAAGGACGTACCACATGATGAGGAAATTATGTATGGTTTTTAACATTTAAAAAATAATAATAATAGTAATCAGAATAGTATACTGGAAGTTAATTTAAGCTTCGTAAACAAGCCCAGTATTATTGATTTTCAACCCAGGTGAGATGCAGCTATGATGTGAAAGCCTCGGTTTTTTTATGTTTTTTGTTTTGTTTTGTTTTTTTGTCTTTGTCTTTTTTTATTGGAAAGCATCATGGAGATTAAGGAATACAGCAAACAGATATGTAAGAAAGTTGATAGCAAAACTGATCTGGTTAGATGAGACCAAAAAAATAACTAATATGTGCCAAGATTAAAAAAATATAATAACTTAAACACACAATCCCAATGGTTAGACATGGTAATAGAGGTATTATGTTGACAATATTTCACAATACACTCAGTCTTAACATTTTTATTTGTTGAGAAATTCACAAAAAAAGGTATGAATTTCTCTCAAGTTGTCTAAATATGTGCTACTATGTATTGGTGCATCGTATAAAATGTCAATTTGGTGGTTGTAGTGCCTGTTGTATACCCTTACTGAATTAACGATGTTTGATGAGGACAATCATACTGACTTGCCGTCTCCTTTCTCTACAGAAGTTCCCAGGGTACAGGGAAGAAAAGAAGCGCTGCGAGTATCTTCATGAAAAACTGTCATACATCAAACAGCTCATCGTCGACTATGATCTTTCTGAGCCCTCTTTATAGCATTTGATTGCATTTTTTTTTTTTACTTAAATTTGCATATTCAGCACGAGCGTCAAAGCATTTATAACAGTGATATAAACTTTTGAAAAAAAAAAAAAAAAAGAAGAAACAACTATCTTTTTAACACATACTTTCACTAAAAGCTCAAACAAGACTCTGACTTCTCATGAAAAAAGAGTGACTGGTAGTTGTTTGAGTCTCTCAGATCAGGTCACTCTAAATGACATATCATGGGAAAGTGTGTGGTTGATTTTATTTAATTTTTCTCCCCAAAGTAGCTTAAGCTATTTACTTTGCACTTTTGACACTTGTTAAATCATTCCTTCCATTTTCTTTGTACCTTTCATACTTTTAAATAGGTCTATTTGCAGTGTAAATCACACACGCTCTAAAATTAGCTTGTCTGGGATAAATGGAAGACGCAGCTCACGTGAATATAAACGGAAAAGCTTCAATTGTTGCCTCGGCAGTCCGCTCACGGGTCTTAATAAGATTTTAACTCCCATTATGTCACAAACTATTTAGACTTTTTCCACATTTTGCCATGTTACAACTGCATACTTTGACAGAGAAGTGTGTGATTGTGACAACGGAGGAAAAGGATACGTTTATTTATTTTTTGTACAAATAAAGAAAAAAAACTCTAAAGCAGGGGAAAAGCATTCCTGCAGCACCGTCATGTTTTAAGTGGTAGTGCTTCTTGTTTTGCATTCAGACAGTTCCATTTCCACTATCTTACAGTGAACGTTTGGCAAACTGAAAACAGGATTTCATGGGGGCTTCGGGGCCTATCTTTTTACCACACCTCCATTGGGGCCAGATTCGTGGAATGAAAGGCTATTAGGTGTCCAGTTATCAGATTCACCCACTTAAACTGTAGATTTTTCACTATTCAGGGTTACATTTGACCTCTTCTCCCCTTAATGGTCTCCTTTCTTAGCCTCTCAGTTCAAGAGGATAGCCTTGCTTTTGCTATTTCTATTTTCTAATAATAAATAAGATATATGAGAACTCTGTGAGATGTTGAATGCTAGCTTTTTTTTGTTTTTTTTTAACACCTCATCCTGCTTTAAACAGGTCCCCAACAGACCTGACCTGCCTTCTGTGTGCTCGTGATCTTCATGTTGGATGTTCCCTTAAAGAACTGCAGGATTTATATGGAGATTCAATTGCACAAATGTGGACTTTATTTACTACTTAGGGGCCTTGCTGCAAGCCACGCGTTAAGATTTTAATTTAAAAAGTATTTTTTTTTAAAACATGTATCCTTTCCAGTTCACTATAAAGCTATGGGTTACGTTGTCTTGGCTTACTCCAAATGACAAAGGGGTTGGTTTGTGATTGCATTGTCACTAAATGGGGTAAAGGTATGAATTAAGAAAACGTGTGCAAAGCCCTGTTTAGTACAAATATTTACCCTTACATGAAAATGGCAATGTGTAACACTATATCTTTTAACATCATTTTAAAACCAAATAGGAAAGGTTGAATCTATTCACCACTGAGATGCATGTTGTCACCAAAATGCGTTTGAGTTTAAAGTATTTATTACCACATTCCCCGTCTGTGGAGCACCGTGTAAAGGGACCAAAAATGCTCAAACTAGCACATCTACTGAAGTATTTTAACCATAAGAAGGAAAAAAAAATAGAAAAACACTCGCGTGTTTGTATATTTATTTTATTTTTTGCATTGAACTACTGATGTATTTATTGTTGTCATATTTATCTCTATCCGTGGCATCAGTTATATCTTCTTGGGAATCAAGTTGTTTGTAGCCATGCTGCGAATATCATAAGTGTCATACGACCTCAGTTTCAGTCATACGACCTCAGTTTCAGTTTGTTTCAGTCCTTAAATTCTTCTGCTTTACTTACCTTTTAAAAGCTTCTGACTACAAATGGGTTAAAAAAAATGCAGACGCTGCTTAATCTGGGTTTCATAGGACCCATCAACAACATCACACCCAGATGTAACGGGTCAAGTTAACCAAGGACGCGACGATAATTCTGAAATGAAAACAGCCGATAAACATTGTGTATTGGTTTCTGACTGAACCCTGCATATCTGATTAATAGCCTTTATTTTACCACAAAAAATATATATATATATATATATATTTGCTTTAGCAGCAGGCATTCACTAATCTTGCTTTTTTCGTTAGTATTGTGTAGTTTTTGACAAAGAAGCCTTAAGGTGAAGGTTTTCAGACTGCCACATAAAGATCAATATTCAGAAAAGGTCATTGTACACACACACTTCTGTTCCAACCATCTGCCTTATTTTTACCAGCAACACTTTTTATTAGGATTATTAGGTATTAACAAACGATAAGTAGTTGTCAGTTTTTTGTTAATTGTACATAAGGACGTGCTCATCTGTTGCACTGATATCCACTCTGGTACTTTGAGTCGTGACTAAAGTAAATGTTTAGGTATTTATCATCAGGACTAATCCAGCTGATGAACACATATCAAAACTACAAGAATGTCAGTTTTCTCTTCTTGTTTTGTTTGGGTGTTTGTTTGTTTTTTGCTAAATTCATAGCTTTAAACATTTACACAATAAATATTTCCCAGTAAAGGGCTGTACTTAAAAAAAAAAACCACACATTAGAATTGATTCATTGAGGGCCTGACTTTTTTTAAAATCTTGATTCTTAAATGGCAACAAAAACTGATGCAAAAAAATAATGTTTTAAGCTTTTGCTATGTTTACATGTAAATCCCCTTTAATGATTTATTTTTTGTTCTGGATAAGTGTTGAGCAGTTTCAGGAGTACCTAAGTGGCCCAGAAGCTGAAAGGAGAAGAGACCAATGTTTACTTTCTTTTGTTCTGGTATGAAAACTTCTAAAATAATAATAAAAAAAATGTATGCACTCTTGAAGTTTGTGGCTGAACTGGGTCATTTTTTTTAAGCATGTATTAAAAGTAGCAGGGATCTATTTACTCCTTTAAGTCAAATTATACAAATCTTGTAAATTCAACTTTAAACCAAAACTGTTAGGGTATTACCATAAAATAAACCTGTTCGTCGAAAATAAATCAACATTATTGTATTACTCTGGAGCAAAGTCGCAGGCAAAAACAAAACAAAACAAAAAAACACGTGGTTTTTGTTGCCTCCGGGCTGCCATGACAACCGTGTTGCGACGCTACTGTCGGATGTGTTGTAGGATTCGGGGCAAAGGTAAGACTGAAAAAGCTAGCAAACGGTTTAGATCTACTGTAGTTATTGCATATGTGTGAACCTTATTTGTGCAATATCTTTATTTATAAGATACCTGAGGAATGGCAGGAGTTTGCAAAGCAGTGCAAGACAAACCTAAGTCTCTAGAACTGACTGGTGTGAAGCAGGTATTATACGAATCAACCATTATTATTAACTAGTATAAATTAAGCTGCGCATACATTTCTGATATTACAGACAGGGCAACGAAGTTAAGCAATGTTTTAAACATGTTATAAATGTGTGTCTTTGCATCAGCTTCCAGAGAACACAAACTGTCTAACCTGCACAGAGGATGGCAGGTTTCTAGGTTTGGCTCACACCCAGGGCCTTTCTGTGTGGTGCGCCTCCTCGTACAGCCAGGCTGCAGAATGGCTTCAACCACAGCTGGAAATGACCTTCATCCAGATGAGCAGAATGGCTGAGATGACCTATCTGCTCGGGACTGTGGATGATATGGGTAGATTTGTTATAAGTCAGTAATCAAATCCTAAATTATACTATTCAATAAATAAACTCAAACTAGTATACACATAGGGAAAGCAAATGAAACCAGGATGATCAACTTCTTTTTAAAATAAAAATCTGAAAGTGAGGTGTTTATTTGTATTTAGCTCTCTGTAATCTGATGGCCAAAAATGAAATCTGTTGCAACCCCTTTAGTAGATTCAGTCCATTTATTTGTAATTACAAATCCAAATATCCAAAGACCACAAGCCAAGAGAACATGGTGGTGGAAGCACGATCATTTTCTACAGTATGGACAAAGAAAGCTGGTCAGAGATGATGACAACATGCTAAATGATAAGAAAGGTGTTCCTGACAAACAAAAAGAGATACAATTATTAAAATATTTTAATAATAATTTTAAAACCATGTATCATTTTCTTTCCACTTCACAAACGAAGCAAAGCTTTATTTTGATCTGTATGCCGAGTTTGTTAACGTGACAACACTTAAACAAAAAGGAATTAAGTACTTTTGCAGGACAATGTAGCAGAACATTTACAGTCAATTATGAAAAGTATTCACTATTTTGGATGTTTTACAATTTATATTGCTTTTAAAAATCAAGCACGGTAAACAAAATTTTACTTTTTTTTTGCATTGTACAACTTAAAAGAAAGCCTTTTAATATGAAAGTAAAAGTAAAATTTCTACAACATGATAACAATTAAAATATATAACATAAAATTAAGGATTGGATGAATATTCTCGCCCTTTAAGGTAACTGGTCAACAGAGGTCCAGCCAACTGGTGCTTTAGTTAAGTGATGTTAAGTATGAATATCCCTTTGTCTGGAAGGTCCATTCACTTGTTAATCATTATTTCTGGCTACCATTGCAACACTTTCAGAAAATCCTCTGTAGTTCAGATAAATCCATCACCAACACATGTAGGGACTATTGTAAATGTGGTAATCTGCCTAAATTAGGCCAGATTCTCCCAAACTGAGTGATTGCGCATAAAGCAGACTAGTAGGAGAGGCCGACAGGGCACCAGGGATCTATCTGAAGGATTTACAAGCTTCAGCATCTGAAATGAGCTTCACTAGTGTATGGTCTTCACTAGTTAAACTTTGTGGGAGATTCACAATGTAAAAGCCAGTGTTAAAAAACACTCATATCAACACTAAACTAGAGTTTGCCAAAAGGAGTGTCAGAGACTCCATGGTCAACTAAAAGAAAGTTCTATGTTCTGATATGATCAAAATGGAGCTTCACTCTGGACACTTTGCATAACAACAAACACACCATCCATTCTATGAAGCGTGGTGGTGGCAGCTCCATGCTGCGCGGATTTTCTCCCCCAGCAGTTCCTAGTAGGCTCGTGGCGGTAGAAAGCAAAATTCATGCTGCATATTTCCAAACGTTTCCATGAATTTGTTTCTATCTGCAAGACAGCTGAGGCTTCAGAAAACAGTTCTTTTGCAGCAACACAACAACCAAAAGTACAAAAAAAATCTACATAGAAATTGTTTTAGGGCAACATACCCAAGATAACCATGTCAGAGCTTGAATGATTTTAGCAAGAAGAATGGTGGAAAACTGCAGCATCCAGATGTAAACAGCCTGACTGAAACTTAAAAACTGTGTGCTGTTATTGCAGCTAAAGATACACCTAGTAAACGCTGACTTAAATACTGACTTGTGCAGTCACCTATTTTATGTTTTCTATATTTTGCATGTAATTTACATTGTTTTGCTTTTTTAAATTGTTAATCATAACTGATTTCTAAAAGCAATGAAAAATTATATAACATCCAACAGATTCCATAGTTCATAGGCAATGTGTCAAATTAAATATACTTCCTAACTGATTCAAGTAAGACTCTTACTTTTTGTTTCCTCTTTTCTAAAAGTCAGTCTTACAACGAGATATTTAACATTCATGTCCTTCATTTATTAGGTGTCGCACGAGTGTTCGGATTTCACTCTGATGTCATTCATCTTCTCAGTGTTATCAACGTTATGGTAAGTATTATTTCTTGTTAACCTCTATTTAATTTTCTCCATCTTAATTTTAAAGATGTCAATTTTCAATAAGACAGAATTTTCTTATTGTATAAACAACATGAGCAAAACCAACATAATAAGAATGCATGATTTGACAAACAGGAAGATATAAATCTAAGAAGCATTTTTCTGACGTTCGACCTACATGAAAGTGGACATTATGGAGCAGCATCAGTAAGCTGTAAGTAATTAGTTTTTATCGGATTAACGCAGTTTATTAGACTTAGCTGATTTCATACACCTTTGCAGGCAACGGTGCAGTTTGGCTAGAAGTCTATCAGTTTCCTGTAGAACCATGGCGGAGAGAGCTGGACGTGGCGCGATCGCAGAAAAAGGCAATGAACCATGATTTGTATAACCTTGTTATTCTGTCCTCCATGTAAATGCAGAAAAGGTAGAAGGTATTGTTTTTGGCCCCAAAATACAAACTTAAGGGGTTGCACTGAACTACTGTAGATTAGCCCAAAGGTTATGAGGAATTTAAGGAAGGTTTAAGACCAGGTTTCTAAAAAACAAACTTTTTTATTGTGACAAATCAACCAGCGAGTATTTTAAGAGCAACGGTAAGGTAACATGGCTCAGTGGGAGCATTTCTGGGGCCTTTTACTTTACAACTTACCCCCCTGCCTGCCAAGCTACTACTGAATACATGCCACTAATGCCACAAAAAATATTGTATGCTTTAGTTTTCAGTGAGTTTGTCTTCTAGGCTAGATGATTCTATCAGTTAATTTATGCTGTGTCTTCGCATTGATATGTTTCTTCCTTTATAAGTAAGAAATAAAATTTACATTTACATAGAACAAATTCAGAAAAAGGCAAACTTTTCAAACATTTCTTTTCAATCCTCAGAATGAAAACATGTCTGAAGGATCAGATGTGACTTGGTCTACTGTTACACTGATGATGAAAATTTCTCCACCTACAGTCCCCGCAGGTAAATAAATGTTTTTTTCAAACTGTAGTTATTCAACATGTAGGTAAGAGTAATAATTCAACTACAAACATTGCGTGTGTTTGCAGGACAGGAATCAAGTTTTTTGACACACTGTTTGGCTCTTGATTCAATCAGAAGCTGCAGTCATCAGAAGGAACAATCGTTTTTCAGTTCAGATGCTCTAAAAACAAAGAAGGCACATAAAAGTCTGAGGTGCAATTAGATAAAAGCAAACGCAATTAGAACCTGACTCTTATTCTGCTTTGTATGGCTAACTTGAATTTGCCTTGCATTGTCTCTTTCAGCAATTGCACTCAGCACTTTCTACTGCCTTGTGATCAGTTAAGTGGTGGCAGTGAAGCGAGGCCAGGTGTGGAATCCAAAATGCATATTGTTGCAGTCTTTTATTGTTTAATACTGTGTTTTATGCATAACAAAAGACAGTCAGACAAAGTAGAAAATATTACGGATGCACAATTAATGATAGCTTTACCATCGATGTCAACCAATGCTATAGATTTTTTTCTTAAATGTCAAAATTTATCTAATAGGTAACATAGGGCTAAAATTATTATTACCCAAATGTATTAACATACAATGGGTAATAATGATATAATTATTAGCCTTAATCTTATATAGGTAGATTACTCCTAATAATAAAGTAAATAATTTTATTAATTATTACAGATTTTCTCTGATCTAAATAAAATCACAATTATAAATACAAGCTCATACATACATATTTAAACATTGAGCAATATTTTACAAAATCTCTCATTGCAAGTTGCAGATAAGGTACAATTGTTTTTTGTTTGTTTGTTTGTTTGTTTGTTTTTGTAAGAACTGTGGCATAAGCGGATATTGCCCATTTAAAATTGGTTGTTCTTGATACAGTCTAAGCATTTAAGCTACATTATTTGGAATTGGTTGATATTGAAAAATGTAATGAGTTTCATCTATCCTAGTTAAGTTAAGCTTTATTAAAATCCATAAATATTGCCTGTCTGTGGTTATGGCCCTTTTAAGGTTTGGTCCCCAAATGTTTCAATCCTTCACATCAATGACCAAAAGGCTCAGATAAAATAAGATCCATGCCAATCATGACTGTTGTGTTTTGATTTGAAAAAAAGTGAATATAGTCCTTTCTTGGCAGGACTGCCTGTAGCTGTTGCTGTGTGGTGGAGCGGATCCCATAATCTCCTTCAGTATTTCCTGCAAACCCCAAAGAACAAACCAGGAAGAACATTTATCTTCTTAAGTTTTAAATTTTGTGTGTTCTTAAACGTTTGATCATGTTCTTTGTAACCAACACGTTCTTGTTTACTTGACTCAGATGTGACATCTTTGCCAGACATATTGTGGCCAAATTCAAAGGAAATCCTCTGCTCAGCTGTCAGCAGATGCTCTTCTCACATAGCTCTTGGGCTTGAGGATGCTATGTTGTGTATCTGGGACAGACGATCTGGTGAGCAAACCTCCCAGAGCATCCCAGAGAATATGTTTGGATGTAGTGTTGTATTATTGGGTTTCTTTTTTGACTGTGTTGCCGTCATTTTGAACTATTTGTTGTCACTGGAAGTAAAGTTGCTACATTGGTGCATTCATGGACATCCATCTATTGAAAATCGAAATTTCTGTTGAATAAACTTTTGTTGAAAACATATTTTTCAAATTCTCATAGTCTTGTTTCAACTTGTTTTTTGTGTAGTTGAAATCTACTTTTACAGTTCTTCCTGGCAGAAACAGCACTTACATGTTTGTCAGTTAAGAATAAAAAACGAGAAGCACCACACACAAAACTGTGTTTAGGGTTTGATTAAAGGGTTTTACTTTTCTCTTGGTCAGACAAGCCACAGTTTGTGCTATACTTTGGTGGTAAGGGCATATATTACATCACAGATTGCAGTTTGTAAAACTTTAAACACTTATGTTCTTCTTTTGTATTTTTCCTACCTGTAGGAGCCCCACTCTCAATCAGTCTGGTGCCAGAAGAAACCAGTGCCCTGTCTAGGGTGCAGTGTGTGGATTCCTGGTCTGCACCTAAGGTTGTACCAGCAGAACCAGTTGGTGTTTTGGCATTGTTCAAAAGTGGAGCAATTTATACAGTGACTGCAGGACAAGGCATGCAGTCCCACACCATGCAAGTCAACGAAAGGTTGGTGTTTCCACTTTTAACTACACAAATAATGTAATAAAACATTTTTTCTTTATCTTCATGAAGTTTATTGAAACTATTATTTTCTTTTTCATATCATAGGCCAAAAGAAAGCAGGGATCTCCCAACTCTAACTATCCCTGTACCTGTCCTAAAGGCTGTGGTTAGTGCACTTAACCTGTTGATTTAAAATATTTTAAAACTATTTCAATGTATCACTGTAAATATATATTTCAGACAGGTGTGTCCTTCTGCTGTTCTTTTTTTTTGGGTCTCAAACTAGTTACTTTTAGTGCAAAGAAGTGGAGAAATGTTCCTGAAAGATGCCATCTACAAAGCTCATGTGTGCAAGCTGACTCTTCCCACATCCTATCAAATAGCTTCTACGTACAATCCTGTTTACACCCTAAACGTCAAACACCAAGTGCTTTATATGCGAGGTAATGATTTTTACGCTGATATTGCCTAAAAATAGTTGTTGTAACTAAAGACTTTCATTTTTCTCCCAGGTGACAAGGAAACCAGATGCAGTGATTTGTCTAAGAAGAAAAACCAGAGTCAGCTCTTTGTTTTCCATTTCAGTGAGTCTGACATCATTAAGCCTCACGTTGTTTCTCGTCAAGACCCTCCCAGGCAACAAACAACACTTTGTCATGGTAACCTGGAGGAAATCTGCAACTTCTATCTTCAGCAAAGGTTGGGATTGAAGCCTGTAGCAATTTGGTATTGGCCAACACATCTAAATTTACTCAGTTGTTCTTCACAAAACTGAAATTTTCACCTTAGCACATACCACATCATGGATGCATGGTTCGAATCTTTTGCTGTGGAGGAATTTTAGCACACGCTTTTTTCAGGATTGTTTAGATGTATAGACAATGAAGTTCCTAAGACCTTTGGATTCAAGCCCTGATTTGTTTATTTGGCCAGTCCTATACCTTTATGTTTTTAACCAAATAGGTATAGTTGCTGAGTACGAGAAACAATAAAATGCAGTTTAGGTAAAGAAAATGCAAAAGTGATTATATGCATTTAGTTTTTTAAGAAAGTGTACTGCTGTTTTATATGATAATTGTATTTGATTATGGTTTCATTTGTAAGTAACCAGTTTTTATAACAGTGCTCTACGTAAGAGCCTTATAGCATGCAAAAATAATTCTAACTGCAATGAATGTGATTCATGATTAAATGCATCTACACCTATAAATGAGGGATTGCTGTAAAGTCAACAACAACACAAGTCATTGCTTAGGTCTGCTGATTCCAGAGGAGTGAATGCTGCAAGTCAATGACTGGATGCAATCTGCTGGGGTTCCTTAGATTGGAAATTTTTTCAAATTGATTTGTTTATGATGTATCTTTGATTTTAATGGATTTTCTTGTAAAGTTCTTTGATACGACATCTGTTGTAAATTGGCACTATATAAATAAACTGATTCTTGAAATCCTGGATTTAATTTCAAAAATTATTTTGAAATAAGTCTTAAATTACATCCCAGGTTTTCATAATCTAGGATGCTATGTTTATGGATCTATAGGGTAATTTGGAAGGTGAGACTTTCTCAGTAAGGTTCATCTTCACCACTGCTCTGGTTTTTTTGTAAATTGTGGTTCCTTTAATTGATTTGGAGAAAGCCTTATAAATGCAACTGTAACCCTCTACAGACTGATGGATGTTAATGGCATTGTTTTTAAATAGAAATTGCTTTGAACAAGTCAAACAGTAATCATGCCTGTATGTGGCTTGTGAAATTGAAATTAAAAACTAAAGGTATCACAGTTAATTCAATTACTTTATTAAATTGATTTTAATCTTTCCTTTTAAAGAAAAAAATGTATTCATCAAAATGATCTTTGTCTGATATTAAAAGTAATCTTAGGATTTACAAATATGAAATATTTCCCTCTATGGATGAATCCCCCATTTTGTTCTCTTCAGAGTACATTCTATGAATGAGAGGAACAAAGCTCTTGGGGAGAGCTCCAGAAAACTGCGGAGACTTTGCATCAAACACACCAGAGCCACAGATATCTGAAGGAAAACAACAAGTAAAGAAACTGACAGAAGAAAGGATAAGATATATTTTATTTCTTAAATCCACCTGCTTTTAGTTCGACATTGACGACACTTGTTTCAACTGAAAATCAGTATAAACCACCAACAGTTACAGTCAATACATTTAATTTGTGATTCTTAATGAATTATATTTACAAAAACCTGTTTACATTAATAAACTCATTTTAAAGAATAAAACAAAGTAATCAATTTTACAGCTTGAAGCCTGTCTTCGTCTTTATTACACTGATTATTATGTTTCTCATAAGATGCTCTCTGGCCGGGATTGCTGGAGATCTCTGTCCTCCATAAGAAATCTGCGACCTAGCGAGAGTGGCTCAGCTTTCCTGTGGCTATCGCGACAAAGCATCAGTTGTTCCTGACTCAAGTGCCTCAACTCTCTTTTCAAGGACAAAGAATTAGGTGGAGAAGTGAAAGATCCGGTTATAACAGTGGTGTTTTCCACGTCAGCATTGGCGCAATACCTCCGCAGCCCGTTTCTGAAGTGGATGGTGAACAGGCCGTAGATTACTGGGTCCAGACAGGCATTTAGAAGCCCAAAGATAAACAGGATGTGGGTCAGCGAGTGGGACACCTTACCCTCCAGGTGGTCAGGGAAGAACCAGTACCAGAGTCCCAGCAGGTAGTACGGAGTCCAGCAGATGATGAAAGACAAGACGATCACAACACTCATTTTTAACGTTCTCATCCGGGCCTTTGGAATGTTGTTTTTGGAGCACCTTAGATGTAGTTCATTGGTGGGCACTGGGGACAGACCAGGGAGAGACTAGACTGAAAAATTACAATAAGATTTACAGGTACATCACTTATTCCATGAACTTGCCATAAGCTTATTTTAAAAGAGCTGAAACTTTCATTTATAATTAGGGAACCAGACAAAACTTTACTTTGTAGTGGCAGCAACGATTTCCAGTGGTAACGCTTTGATGAAACCTTTGCATTTACAATGCAAACATCAGAAGGAGCTTTATGCTATTGTTCTTAAGCAAGGTAAAGATTAAAGACAGGTTCTTTGTTCTTCTGTTTCACATCTCTAATTTGTTGATTTAGTTAATTTGTCATGTCCACCAAATCTGCTTTAGTATTTAAACTCCTGGTCTTTTTTTGTTCATTGTCAGATTCTTCCTGTAAACCTTGGTGTAATTCAAGGCTTGCTGTCTCTGTAAGTTCTCCTCATTCTTCATTTGTAAAAAAAAATAATAATTCATGGAGAAAATGTGAAAAGGGTTTAGATTCAGGTGCTGTCGTCTACAGTTACAACTAATTATAATCTCTATTATCTAGTGCTTTGTATATTTTTATGTATGTATTGTTATATATGCATATATTGTTTGTCGTTAAGGTTTCCTAATTGTTTGGGTTTTTTGTTTGTTTTATTGTTGTTTTTTTGTTTTGTTTTTTCCTTTCTACAGGTGTATAATAATATTTCTTGGCTGGTGTTTTGTATTCTCCTTATCATTCTCTTTCTCCTGTATTTTACTTTTTCCTCTTTAAACCTCTTCCCCACACTCTCTACCTCTTCCTTTTACCCCAGTTTCATCTCTGTGTCCATTAAATTTGACACAATCTCAAAGCAACTTGTGATAAAGTTACATACTTATATATAAAGTTGCAGAGTAAGCCATAAGGCTCCACTTGTGAAAATAAATCTGTCAAGTGTGAAATTGGCACTGAGAAAACTGCTAGACAAGAAAATGAAAGAAAGAATAGTCTAAGCAACATAAGTAAATGTAAAGTAATTTATAAAATGGGCTTAGAAACCATGATTTTTAGCCACTTGCAGAGTATTTAATTATTTTAAAATCCACACTAGATCTCTAGCAGACAGTTTTGTTAGTAATACCAATTTTGATGTGTTTAAGTTAGAGCTGTAAGATAAACTGATCCGCTGATGCTTGACTCCAAGTTCAGACTTACAATTGTCCTTTTTCAGTCGTTTGGAGATCTCATGGAAGATCCTGGCGTAGCAGGTGATCATGATGACGAGTGGTAGCAGGAACAGGCAGGTAAAGGTAAACATGTTGTAGGCCGTCTCATGCCAGCGAGCAGCAAAGCTTCCCCATGTTGTGCACTGGGTGAAGTTCTCAGGATGGACTATGGTCACGTTGTGAAAAAGGAACATCTGAGGAAGGAGATTGAAAATATTTGGAAAAGTCCCTTTAGCCAGTCTACAGAACTAGCTCAGCGTGTTTTGTTTGGTTATCAAATCTCATAATTCGCCGGTATGTTCCCACGCTTCAGCTGAATAAATAGGAGTGTGATCTGTCTCAGCAAGAAGCTTAAAGAATCACATTACCTGAGCACAAAAACAGATAAATTACTTACTCCCTGTGGTGTTTAGTCCGGTGGATTGGTAAAAACTCCCACAACTGTTTAGAAATTGTGTAAAATGGTTTTATGTTAAATAAATAAATAAAACTAACTCTAAGCCCAGATAATTGTAACTACAAATGCAATCTACTACAATGAATGGTAAGTTGTGAACTAACCTTCATCCAGTTCAATATTATGATTTGTTTCGATGGTTTCATTGCTTTCTTCTTATTTTGCAAGGCTAAATGAAAACATAGTGTAACACAAGGATTTATGCTAACAGTGCCTGGTGTGAAATCCCCACTGGCAGGAGGTATCTGCCTGCTTTCTATACCCAGCTTGACTTTAAATTAGATGCCGTTGTTGATATGGTATGAATATGATATATCAACATATTTATGAATATGTACTGTTCACAAGAATATGAGAGTGAAAATCCTAAGGTATCTAACTACAATGTATAATTTTACAAACAGAAGTAAACCTGTTTGCAGTTTACTATGGGTTTTATAGGATATTGAACATTTGAAAAAGCCCTCTGTTCAAATAAGATCCATAATGTCACTTTTTTCTAATTTGTGTCAGTAAAACCCATCACACCAATTAACAGAAATATACTGTCCTCACAGCCAAAGGTTGCATTTGCACCATAGTGCTGTAGGAATGTTTTTATTATGTGTTTAAATGAAAAACAGAACAGAGAACCTTCAATAATACCACTTGGGAGAACATTTTCCCACAGGATGCCTGTTTCAAACTACAGCCACAAATTCAATTGAAATCATTAAATACATTGGTTCAGGCTTAAACTATTTTACAGAGAGGGATGGGGAAAAGGCAGTCTCTGCATGTATACACCTGGAAGAAAAATACATTATTTATAAATAGATGCCATACTTTTTTTTGTTTTTTTTTGTTTTTGTGTATCACACAAAGCCTCTGTAAAATATACTGGATTTTTGTAACATTTTCTTGTGCATGTCCTGTAACTGTAGGCAGAATGTATAGACCTAAAATCCATTGGTCCGATGCTGATAATTCAAGATAAATACTTCGTAAATACTAAATATTACTAGATAACTGGTGGTTACCTGTACATTAGGTTTGGTGGATGGGAAGATGGGAAGAAAATTATTCAGTTTAATGGAAAATAAACAAATCATATGCACAGAAAAACCAAACCACTTTTCAGAAAATATATGACCACTATGTCTTGAACTTTCTGTCATGTTGTTTTATAATCATGTCCAACTTCACCTGAGGGATTGAAAGCACAAAACTCATGCCCCAAGCCACCACCAGCATGATCCTATTCCTCATCCGGGCCTTGTTGATTGCCAGAGGGTTAAGGATGGCGCACTGCCTGTCCAGACTGATCACCACTGTGACAAAAGCGCAGGAGTACATGGCCAGCAGCTTCAGAAACATCAGCAGCCTGCAAGAAAAGTCTCCAGCCAGCCACTGAACTGTGATGTTCCACACAGCATCCACAGGCATCACGATGAAGGTCACCAGGAGATCTGCCACGGTCAGGTTGACAATCAGAACCTTGACGTGGGATTTCCGTTTACCATCTCTGTGTGCCGCCCACAGCACAGCCAGGTTGCAGAACGCTGACGTTCCACAGAGAATAAAAGTGATGATGACTCTTATTTTGGCTGCGGTGGTGAAAGTGGGCAGCTGTGGGAATTCCTCCCCAGTCTTCCAGTTGGAAGCAGGCGAGGAGTTGTTGAAGGAGACATTAACTTGGTGCTCTACCGCCAGGTTATGCATAGTCACAGGCAAAGGTGTTCATTTTCTGGAGGTTAGGCAGAAGGAGGCTTATTCTCTGCACACATCGTATCTAGCAATGAGAAAAAAATTGGGATTCAGTGCAGTTCATGGTAGGATGATGATGTTAATGTAGTCTGGCCTCAAATAACTACCAATATCCCATAAACAATTATTATAGATAAGGCATGATAAGTAAATAATATGCATTAAAATAATATTTACTAAACTAGCTGTGGACTAAACTAGCTGTGGAGACGATACACTATAAAAATGGATTTTGAGGGCATGTTAAACTATAGTGATATAAATCTTTCACCTTTTATTCAGGAGTATTAGATTCTTAACAGAAAAATAATTAAATCCTACAAATAGTCACTTTCTATTGGTGGAAATCTTTAATTTACCCAATTATGTTAGTTCATTGGACTAATGTGTGTGCAGGATCCATGAGGAAACAGGATTGCTAAAAAGTTTTATATAAGTTGTTACTTGGATCAAGTCAAAGTTCAAAAAAATCTTATAGCAAAGTTGAGAGAGTATCTGTGCTGGATAAAAAATGTAGGCTGATGCCGACTTTAATATGGGAACAAGCCTGTGGCATCAAAAATTACATTTAAATTGCTAAGACAGGGTTTGTATTTGTGAAAATTAAAGTAGAATTAATTTGACGTTATGTAAACTGTATCATGTAAATTAAATGTATTGGTTTGAAACTGGATTTAATGGTTTCTAATTTAGTTTATTTGCTTTAAAGCTTCATTTTCTTTAATCAAAAATTCCATCATTCAATGTTAATTCAAATATTCTGTTTTTGTTTCAAACATCTGGGATCTCGAGAAAACCAGAGTAATCAAACACAGATTGACAGAAAAAATATGGACCAGTAAAACAATTTTCACATAAACATTTGCTCCTGGTTTAGACTGAAGGAAGTGGATGCAATCCAATGTAAAAAAAATTTTTTAAAGATAGAAAGAGAAAGCAGATATGCCAAAAAATCTGTTAACGCATTTATTAAATGTCCCACACATGCACTCAAACATTTGCAGAAAACTCAGTTATTGTGCATGGATTCCTCCTCTCCATACTCCCCATCTATCAATGTAACCTGATAATGGTGCCGATTATTCATGTACGAGGAAACATGAATGCTCGGTCAGCAGTTCTTGTTGGATCTTATTCTGCAGCAATTAGTTCACATAAAAATTAAAATACTTTATTTAATAGCATAAAGAACCCAAGGTATTAAACAATTGCATATATATGCCAAGCAATTGTGAAAGAAAATTGATTTTCAAAATTACAATATTTACAATAACTTATAAATGCTAGAATAAAACATATAATTCCAATAGAAGAGGTGAGTAGCATTGTACATAAGGTTCCTCTATCCCAATATTCCAGAAGCAGTGCTGGGATTAGATTAAATGGGAACTTGTATACTTTAACAAATAATAAAACATACTAAAATCTATTGGTGGTTTCTGCATAGTTGTCTTGGTGAAACACTAGAATACAAAAAATAGTGGTGGCAGCAACATGCTGTGAGGAGCCTTTATTGGAAGCAGGAAACGGGAAGTAGGTCAAAAACAAGACCTAAATTAAAGATGGATGAAGCCAAATTAAAAGCAAAACCCTGTTTGTGGCCACAAAACCAAAGCACCTGGGTGGACGTCAAAACACAAGACCAAAATTACAGTGGAAAGCTTAAATCTAAACATATCTATGTATGCGTTGCACAGAGTCAGTCAAAGTCCAAAAGTAAATGACATCGAAATTCTGTGGAACAGCTGAAAAATGAAAAACCCTAAACCAGATTAGGTTAAATTAGATTAAATAGAGATCTTCTACGCCGTTACAGGATAATCTCTTGAATTTAACCTATGAAGAATCCTATGTAAAAATTATGCATCACAGTGACAATACTAACATGAAATACTGCATCTGTAGGTTCATACGTGTGGATTTGGAGAGTGGTGAATAAAAAAAAAACGTGATTCCCATGTTTTTACATGGAGTTTCACATATATAAACATGTGTATAAATATGTGATTACATGTTTCACATATCAACAAAACATTGAACACATATACGTGTATCATTTTTATCTAACTTCACAAGTTTGTCATACTGTGTTTTTCGGTATGTTAAAAGCCCAGTAGAAACACAGTAGGTTTTGTTGATGTTGAAGAAGAGGATATTGTCAGCGACAGCTTGGTTGCTTCATTTGAGTAGGCTGATGAATTTTCTATTTGCCCCTTGCATGCCAGTCTATATACACACAGAGCGTCACACCCTGAGGGTGTTTTTGTGTATTTTTGCATGTGTAACATTTAATGTCCTACAGTTATTTTTCTTTCCACTTCTGTGCTTCAACACTCAATTAACGACAGCTGACTTTCTCCATAGATGGCATAATATCGCTCATGCACTGGTAAATACTCCTGTAACCAATCTTCTTAACGATTTTTTTCATATTAGTAAACTAAAAATATTCAATACCAGTAAAAGAAAAAAAAACTTTTATGGCATGAATTATATTTTGTAATCAGTTCCAAACAGTAATGACATATTGAATGGAAATAAGGCAGTTGCTTACCATAAAAGAAGGCTTCAAGTAACATGGTTGTTTAGAAATCTGTAAAGAATGCATTACCTCTTTCTTGTAGGACCACAGTGGGTTTTAAAGGCAGCGGGATGCTGTGAGATCCTCTGCCGCTTCCCCTGTACCTTTATTGAAGCATCCGTCAATCATTAGAGCTGCCTCACCTTCAAAGAGTTGTCTGGCATCGGCTCCGCACACTAGCATCCCCTCTCTCACTCTTGCTCTCTTTCTCACTCTTTCGCACACACACAAACACACACACACACACACACACACACACACACACACACACACACACACACTCACATGCACACGTACAGGCACAAACACACAGAGCTACAAACAGAAAAACACAAAAGACGTTAATTACGATCAGGAATAACACAACAGTAATGAAAGTACTGACACAATTGATCTGGTCTTTCCTTTCAGAACTTATTTAATAACTGTAAACACAAACCAGCAATTCCACCATGTCAAAAAAAATGAAGCTAAAAGGGAAAATTTTCTGAAGGGTGTACAAAGGGCTTTAAAAACGTCCAAACCTGCATCAAATGTAAAGGAAATAATAAAAATACAGAATAAAACAAACAAACTGTAAAGATTTCTAGTAGGCATAAACAATGAAAACCTGGATGATCCTCTAGGGTTGTGGATGTGCTCTCAGGGGTTTGTTTGTGTAGCACCGAAACCAACAACCATACAAGAATTTCAACTGTGCACTATGCAGTCGGTGTTTATAGTTCTTTTGAAAAATAATGCAACATAGTAGGTAGGGAATCAAATTCTAAGATACACTTGATTTGTTTTCTTATTTAAAAATTCATATAAATACATGAAAATTACCATTTAAATTTATCAGACCTACGCAACTGGTTTTTCCAATCTCTGATAGGAAACACAATTCTATTAAAAAAGGGTTGATATGTTATAAACACGTCTTAGACAGCTTTATTACTAGGGTCTGTTTCCATGGTGATCTCTCGTTTAGTTCAAGGAGATGTGACAGAGAAGAATTAAATCCAAGTTCTTTCATTTCAACACATTCCTGATCTTTGTTCTCCTCAGTCTGAGAAATGTTAGTCGGCTAAAGGGCACGCTGGAGTCCTTTAACACATTATTAAAGGATGATATTATTCAGGAATGTGCTCTGTTTGTTTTTTTCCAGATCACACGTCTCAATGCTGCTATGCTTTGATTTGATAAAGAATCTAAGAGGACCGATCTCACATTAAAAGTTTTCTTCTGGTCCATCGTCTGGCATGTAAACGGATCACCACAAATTGGACTTTAATGAGCAGATAGAAACAAACTGCAGCTTCTTATTACAAGTATGAGTAAATAGTATTTATTCCTGACTAATGTGACACATAAAAAGGACTACTGCTCAGCTATTAACCTATTAACCTCAGAAACATCATGCATAACAATATAAACCTTAAAATCACTTTCTAAAACTTGAACACAGCTAAGTTTGGAGAAACTTTGCTTACACACCTCTTCTGGCTCTAAGATCAGGCCTTTGGGTTGCCCACTTCACAATACTTTGTTTTCCTTAAACCACTTTCTAAGTAATCTGCTACTTTCTTTATAATGTGTTTGAAAACCCCATTTATGTCCATCCTTTAAAACTCTGACTGATCTCTTGAGATGTTGCTTTAGTACATAACGTTACATTATCATGATCTGTTTTATTTTGTTGTCCAAATGCCCGCACGATCTCATGCCACCTACTGTAATGAGAGGTTAACAAGGTATTTTGTCTTTCTTCTTGGTTTGAGGCACACCAACCATAAATCCTCTTCCTGTTATATCATCCACTATACATTTCCCACAATCCTGGATGGTTTAACTAGGTATAAAAGCAATAAATTCAAGCCAAAGCACACAGAAAATGTTGCACATCATATTGTCACACAAAAATCACACACGGATTATTCATTTCAAATAGAAACACTTTTAAGGTGTCAAAAAGGATGTATTTGTTTTCTCGTTGATGGCAAAGAAACAATAAAATAATTGTTCCAAAAACTAGTAATTCTCCCAGGAAGATATTGCCACCAATTTTGGAATTGCATTAAAATGTTCAACTTAAATAAAGTCACGGATGTATAATGTCCAAGGATATACAATATTGGACAAATCATTAAATTGTCTGAATATAAAATCAATATTTCAGAATTTAACATAACACTATTTACTAACTGAGCCTTGTTTTTGTTTTTTTGTCGTTGTTTTTAAAGGACATCATCACACAACTTACATTTACAGATTACCAATCTCTTTCAAAAAACTGTGAAAGCAATATACGGTCTATTTTGTCTTCTGTCGTCCTTGTAGCCACGATCTGTTGAGATGGATTTGTTTTGATTAAATTATGTCCTTATCACAGCCAGAAAGGAAAATGACGCTGCGACCCAAACAGGATGTTTTAGTAAATGTTTTCATCCGGCTTTGTTTATCAAATACACCCTGAGTGAAACACAATAGTCTGTAGCACACTCACAACTGCAGATACTAATTTGTTACGACCTCCAGTAAAGATGAAAAAAAAAAAGGATGCAAAATAAATACATTTTTAGTTCACATCTCATGTTGAAAAATGCTGAAATGTCCAAACTTGGAAAAATAAATACAATGATAGGCTCATTGTAATGGAGGCATGAATATTGGTCCTTGTAATTGGAAGAAAACTATAATTTTATTAATATTGTTACTGAAGTAAATACAGTACATTGTATGCAATGACAGGTTGAAAATTTAGGATATCATTAAAGAGGGTTATATATTTTGACACATAAATTCAAATATTTATAATAAATTCAGTGTCTCAGAAAAAATAGAACATTATAAACTGGTTACAGTAAATTCATAGAAAGTTGTGTGGGAGGAAAAAAGCGTGGAAGGACAAGGTGAAAAAATCAAACTAAGGCCATGAGAGGACTGTCAAGCAAAATCCATTGAGAAATTTGGGAGTAGCTTCACAAAGGGGTGGATTGAGTATGGAGTTCAAGCCAGGCAGAGTCTTTACATGAGTTACAGATGTTGCATTCCTCTTTTGTCACTAGTCTTGATGCTAAGGAGCAGTTACAGGAAGTCCCAATGCCATCATCACCATATGATTGCTTTTAAACATACCTTAAACTCGGTGAATGGATGACATCCTCACACATATTTATTAACGGTGCTTTGCATAATCTTAAAAGCAAATTGTATATTAAAGACTTGCCACTATTGTTAATATATGCAAACAACACTGTACTGCTGTCACAAAAATCTGCAATGCAGACAGTGTTCACCTCAACACCACCTCTGGTCATAATTCTCTCCACATGCTGAGCTTCCTATGGCAATTCAGTGAGGTGAAACTGATGAATCCATCATATCAAGTTTAATAGCACCTGTTTCCGTTTTATACGAGCGAGCGGGCCGGATTTTAATCAATTAGCGGCAGACAGCTTAACCGGTCAGCGTTTAGAGCAGGAGTACAGCTCTCAGTTTTCTGTCCGGTTAGAGGATTATTTGGATTACTTGAAAAGGAACACTGCTTCCTCGCTGAAGAAACAAAACAGAACAAAGAAGAAAAAAACCCACCCTATCCTACTGAAATCAAAAAGAAAATGCTCACTGATGCACAAACCTGGAAAACACATTTTAAGACAAGTAATTTCCTCAGATTCTACAGACAAAACCATCACAACAAAGTAGTGAGTAGTTTTAAAGTGTACATGGTTTCTAAGATATATATCGTCCATTGACAAAACATAATTTAAAAAGTGTAGTGTGTATAGTATTAAGCTTACTTTACTCTCACACCTCTAAATGAAATTCAGCGCACCCAGTCGCTTTCAGGGATTACCTAATAAGTAAATAGACTCAATTCATGTGTAATGTGATTTTGGTATAAATCCAGATATTCTGTGAAGGCCGCATTAGTTTGTTTTTTACAACTGGTACCAATACTTTGCAAACAGAGTTGTCAGAAATATGCAATAGCTTATGATAGTATGTCGGCGTTAAAATGTAAAGTTGTTCAACAAAGAACACGTGTCCTATTTTGTACTATATTATTGAATTACAGCACATTTGGACATGGACAAAAATGACTATGTGAATGTTTTAGCTAAAAAGAAACATGCAGACTAAAACCATAGAGTATTAAGTTACACTGAGTAAGACAGAGTGAAAGTTAACCATTAGCAATTATGTGAAAGAAACCCAAAATGACGCAAGATCATGACCAGTCTTTTATTATTATTATTATTATTATTATTATTAACAAATTAAATCCCATGAAAAAGCACTAAACCAGCTACATCTTTACATTGACATATAGGTTCAACAGTTCAAGTAATATAATTTTGTGTATTTTAGCACCTTCTCCAGAGTTATTTGTTTACCTGATTAATCCCCCTCCTTGCTCAGCTTGTTATTTTCTGTATAACCAAATCAGGCTGAGACTGATAGAGACCCCCCCCCCCCCAAAAAAAAAAAAACTTTCTAAACTAACTCTGGTTTAAACATCTTTACAACTTCCCCCGAGACATTTCTGATGTTTGTCTTTAATGGTTTCTGATCCTTGTTCACTAAAGATAGCTCTACTGTCTTTAAGATTGAAGCTATTGGGTTGCACTGGATTTTATTTAGGGGCATTAAATGAAAAGGATTTGCCAGAGGTGCTTCCTCTTACCGATTTCACAGTTATTAATGAAGGTGCTAATGAAGGAAATGTATCAACTGTTTGTCCCTGGGATGGGATAAAACCTACGGAGCAAATAAAATGCATAGGGTGTGAATACTTTAGTAAAGATATGCAGAAATGGGGACTTTCAACTGGATTCAGAGACACGGAGGAGGAAGAGAAACTAAAAGGCTCCGAGTTTCACGTGACGCAAGCCAAAACAGGAAGTAGCAGAGGGGGAGAAGCCTTCGCGATTACATTCATGTAGCTCAACAAAATGACCGATTACAGGATATCAACTGACATCTAAGTTTAAAAACTGCAGGAAACAGGTGAAGATGGAGCCGAAAGCAGCGCTCGTCGTCGCCATTCTGTCCTTCGTGACTCTGGTATCACAGGTGGGTGTTTGGGAGACTTTGGCTCCCCGACGGGCTTCAGGCTACGTTTCCGTCGTCCAAAACAAGCCGGGGTAGTTAGCCACCAGGTTGCGTTTCTTAGGTACGTTCCTTACACACAGATGTGCCCATAAGCAAAAGCCGTGTTTGAAGAATTAAACAAATACATACAAACACAGGCGGAATGTAGCGAACAGAAGATAAGCTAACGATGCTAACTGATGTTAGCTTTGTGATTATTCGGGTGAGTCAAACCTCAAAGAGGAAATACGTAAAACAGCGTTTAATTCCTCCGCTGAACCTGTCGCTTTCTTTCCGGAGGGACAATTAAAACGCATTTTGGGAAAATAAGATGTTGGTATTAACCAATTGTGGCATTTTAGGCTGTAGCCGATGTTGCGTTTATGTTCGTGACTGGAGTTCGGGTCGGTCACCCAGCAACAAGGATTTTATTACAGCATTGTCTGTTTATTTACATAATTCTTTAAATATGAACAAATATGATCAGTTCTAAATGTTGGAGTTATGTTTAAATAATACAATGTGTAAATTATACGTTTATTTATTTATTTTTGACAAAATAAGCTGCAAAGCTACTGAGAAGCTAGATAATAATACAAATATTAAACATAAAGGAGATGTGATTGCATAAATATGAACCCCCTTTAAGTCACTTAATTAGCAGATCCTCCTTCTAAAAGTCTCAGTGAGTGTTTTCCCTCATTCTTCCTGGCTAAATTGTTGACAGGTTTTGTGGTGAAGTGGTGTGGAAAACCCCCTTTCAAGTCCTTGAACAAATTCTATGTCAGAATTAGGTCTGGGCTTTGACTAGGCCAGGTCCGTTCCAGCTGGAGGAGCTGTTTTGATGCCCCTAGACGAGATTCCTAACGCTTTAGTTGCCCCGCTGTAATGCCACAATATGTTACATTTAAACAGAATCACATCTTCAGGTGAGTTAAACTGACAAACCTCAAATACAAGGAAAACAGAAATCATCTACATGTTAATAAATAAAGCAGATTCAGACTGTTTTTAAAACTCCCTGCAAGAATCTGAATGGATACTATTTGTTGTTTAATTTTTATTTATAAAGTTCTGGTTTAATTGAGAACAGTTTGAGACCAATATATCCTCTATTTCCTACCACCAGGTTAACTAACAAGTTACCAAGTACCTGTTACTTACAGTAACATTTTAAGGATGTACTTTTCACATTTGAGTTACGTCTAACACTGTCAAATTTACTCATATTTAAGTTACAGTTCATCACAGTAACTGCACTTGATTGCATTGTTACTGTAGTCTTTTCACATCCACCTGTTGATTTAGCATAAGATAACTGAGTTTATGATTTACTACTTCTAACCCTATTTGAGGCAAACTGGCAGGACACATAAACTTGCCAACAAAATAAAAAGTAAAACTAAACATTACACCTCCACCTCCTCAGCCAACATAACCAGCAAAGGAGTTACGTTTATGCTTTGACTGTTTTTCTGCCTTCCTTTTTCTTTTTTCTTGCATTTTTCTCACTTTTCTTGCTAAGGAAAATTATGCGGCAATAATTATTATAACTTAATAAGGTAAAACATAAACTAAACATTTAAAAAAAAGCACCAGTCAAAGGTGGTATTTAGTGTCCACAAGCCAAATCGTGTGGATCATTTGGATTTGTAAAAGCAATAAAGGATTGGAATACTTTTTATACACACTATCAATGGTTCACTCTGTGTGAGTAATTTATTTTTAGGGTGTCTGGTTATTTTTACCAGTGTTAGGATACCTGCATGTGATTGGGATTCATTATTTTTAACCAAGGAAGCAGAAAATATTACCGTATATATTTTTTCTCTTTACAGGTAAATTGTCAAGAGGCTGTTTTGCACATTTCAAATGGAAGTTTAGTTAGGGAATACTGTATCGTCCACAATCGCTCCTGGACTCCTCTTCCACAAACACTCAACGCCGCTGTAAGTTTTGGACTTCTCCGACTAGTCCTTTCTACCTCTTTAAACTTTGACCTTACGCGTCTCTTCACGTAACCTTGTTTGTTGTTTTCTTTTTTTTCAGGCGGCGTACCCTCTGGTGAATCTGACCTCCACTGTGCTGTGTGACACCTCAGAAGTCCATGTAGATGTAAAAGGCAAAGCTTTGGTCGTGATGAGGGGCAGCTGTGATTTCAGCCAGAAGGTTCAGGTCGCCCAAACCCTCGGTGCTACAGCTCTGCTCATTGCAAGCAACACAACACTGGTAGGACATTTAGAATAGTTGCTCTTCTTACATAGGGAAAAATTAAAGAATATTTGCTTTTTTTATTGAGAGTTAGACATTCAGTATTGGGCAGTATGTTTATTTTCTACAACGTAATAATCTCAGTTTCTTGCAAAAACTATAGCTACTAAATGAGAACCCACTAAGACTAAAACAGCTTCCAGGTTTGGCTAGATATAGAACTTGTTTCCTATTTATTGATGTAGCCAAAAGAAAACCACAGCAACTGAAACATTCCCATATCTCATATTGCACGTTCAGCATCTATTGTTTTTTTTTTTCTTTGCTCCGCAAAGATTTTACTTTTCTGTATTACTGACTTTTTGGAAGCTTAAACAAAACTACTATCATTAGAAAAACAAGTCAAAAGCATCTCAGATCTGCCATCATACTTGAAAGAGCACAGGATGTTCCTTTTCATGCATGAGATCAATTCCAAAAAGCTAAGTCTGGTCCCCTCCTGACTCGAATAGAAAGTTCTTGTTTAACCAAAGCAAAATTTAGAGGTTTCTATTTACATGGATTGTGTGAATAGGTTGCCATGGATACTTGGTGAAAGTTTATCTTGATTTGGATGCAGCATCTGTAAATATAGTTGTCAGGCAGATATTCTGAAAAATAATTTCATGTGTAAACCCCAGAGCCATTTTGTTTCACATTTAAAGGGTCTCACATGCTCGGGCATATTTCACTCCACAGATCTGGTCTCAAAGCTGTTTTGTATATGACATCGAGCTGTTAAGGTTAAGACTCTGTTGTGAACGAAATTGGGTCCGATTTTTAAGTGCCTCTGACAGAACAGAAACAAATTTGTTTGAAGCATCAATGGGGAAGTGTAAGAACTTGCAGAGTAGGAAACAAGCTAATTAGAAATACCTTAGGGAGAGATTTGTTAAGGTAAGAACGAAGACAAAAGGATATAGAGGTGAGGCAAAGAGAGGTGTCCAACAAGAAACATAGGAAATCAGTCCTAAGGGATCTACTACACCCCCACCCCCACCCCCAAAAGAAACAAAAAAACAAAGACTAAAAAGCACAATGCCTATTTGTTTTATATTATTATTTAAATAATTTTCATTGTATATTTGTCCTTTTAGGATGATGTATAATTTAAATTTAATGTATAACACATATTAGTTTGTCTTAAATACCTGCATTAAACCACTGTGGAATGTGTTGGTTTCTCTCCAAACACAAGCAGACGCAGATAAGTCTATAAATACATAGATGTACATAAATATATATAGAGTTCAGGGGGTTCTGCTGCTACCCCCGGCTTCTAGCTACTCTAGCTCCGCCTCTGCTAAGAGAGACTGGGAGACTCACTACACGACACACTAGTTTACTAAGACGGCTAACGCAAAGCTAACATAGAGTTGGTGTGTTTGCATGCTTAAACGTGCATCAGTTTGCTTGCTGGTATGCAAATATAAAA
Source organism: Orestias chungarensis (assembly GCA_032876305.1). Lineage (NCBI taxonomy): Eukaryota > Metazoa > Chordata > Actinopteri > Cyprinodontiformes > Cyprinodontidae > Orestias > Orestias chungarensis. Next base: position 4,178,270 of record JAVLVB010000557.1, on the reverse strand, counting down.
ATTAACGGAAGGATGGGTGACGTTATCTACTTCCTTTAATGCCGTGTGATCGACCGGCACACCTCCCGCGATCGACCGGTCGATCGACATATTGAGCACCTCTGCCCTAGTGTGTGGAAGACTACAGATTAACATTGGACTAGAACTAACTACTTTTAGAAAGTGAAAGTACCCATACTGGAATAAGGAAGTGGCACATGAATGATTGTGGCTGTGATTTTTAGTTAAGCATTTGATTTTCTGACTTTTAGTCTGATCTTCTTATAGTTTTAGGAAGTTTACATGTGAAAAACCCTCTGTTTGTACCCTCTGTCCTCAGATTACTCCGTCTGCCAATGAGTCGGAGTACGCAAAGGTCCACATCCCTCTGGCTCTCATGAGGTACAGGGACTTTGTGGCGGCTAAGCAGGTAAGTCCGGTTTACTTTGTTTCTCTGCTTTTATAAGATCTGATTTCCAACCTGAGAACAAAGTTAGGATTTGGTAATAATAAAGTCCTACTGGGATTTTTTTCTGAACAACAGCTGGTGGATTCTCTTTGGTGTGTACATAAAAGTATCTCCATTTGCCACAGAGCCTTTACCACTGCTAAGCTCTCGTTTGTCCTCTAGGTTTTTGGGGAAGGGATGCAAGTGAAGTTGTATGCGCCGCCATATTCAAAGATCGATCCGAACATCGCGGTCATGCTGCTGATAGCTGTCGTAACAGTGGCTTTGGGTGGCTACTGGAGTGGAGCGTGTGAACGGTGAGAGCTTGCACCTAACGGGACTCAAAGCTGCTGAATCTCCCCTTGTTAGGGCATGATGTGAGGGAACGCTTTCTTTTGCTGTGCAGCTACACAGTTTATTTATTGAGTTTGTCATATTTTTTTCCATAAACGTCACATACTTTTCTACATCTTTATCAAACTGCTACAAATTTAGCTCTGTTCGGAGTTGGTTAGCTAGTGCGCTAATCAATTTGATTTCAAACACAGAACCTTTTTTATTTGGCTCTCTATAAACATTCCCAATTATGTAAAGTGAACGGTTATGGTACGAAAATGCATTACTTTGTGATTTTCATGAAATGTGCATCCATCTGAGGCTTGGTACCAATCACATGTCAGTTTTTATGCACTTCAGTAACCAAGGATTTAAAGCTTTTTCTTTATTGGTTTACGTAGTCACTCCTGCTATACACAGATTTGGTTATATAACTCAGTTAAAATCTAAATTTACGCCAATGGGATGTATGACCAAGTTTCAAGAAAAATATTCATGGTATTTTGGAATTTTTGTGATACGTTATCATTCCATGAATTATTAATGGTCCACTTATACATGAGATGGAGGTTAAACTTTGTGAACCGTTGCCACAGACTAATTGGCCAAAACGCTGCAGGGATTCAGTTAAAAAACAGCATATTGAAAGGTTTAAACTGAGGCTGAGTACAACAGCAGACAGCCTAATAAATAAACCAACTTGTTTTATTGACCATCCTATTGAAGTAGCAATAAATTCCAGTTTTTAAGTGTGTAGTAGAAATAATTTACATTTAGGTGTTGAAAGAAAGCAATAAGGTAAAGGAGGCTGATTCTTGTCCTTTCCTCATTACCGCGTGACCTTGTTCGGGATCGGTCACCCGTTCTCAAATGCAACAGACATGAACAGCACAAACCCAATTAAAACATGTTTGCACTTTTCACACCAGCGAGCGACTGAACAGCCATGCCACCGGGGGAGGAGGAGAAGGAGAGAACAAAGCAGACGGCAGCAGAGTCTACCTATACTCCGCCCTCAACGTGGTCATCTTTGTCATCCTGATGTGTGGGATGCTGGTGCTCATGTACTTCTTCTACAACATTCTCGGTGAGCGACACAGACTAAATCAGTCACTCATCTTTATTGGAATAATATATGCTTTCTTCGGTGCAATGGGATTTTTATTTTTTTTATTTTTTTTTTTTTTACAGTTTACATAATTATCGCCATTTTCTGCATCGCCTCTGCCTCTGCGCTTTTCAGCTGCCTGGATGCAGTGATGGACAAAATAGGTTGTGGCACATTAAGGTATGAGCTCCTTCAGAAAAAGACAGCACACATATCTAAAGACGCACGGAGGAAAATGGTTGTCACAATGCCTTTGTGTGACCCATTCCAAATGTGCCACATAGCTCTCTGGCTGGTTTAGGTGTGCGACTGTCTTACTTGGATTGTAAGTTACCAGCCGCTATAGCCGTTTAACACTCTAATGCATTCACTGATGTGCCTTTTCAGCTTTTCTGTAAAAAACAAGAGCTTCTCGGTAAGATCCATCCTGCTGGCCGCTGTGTGCATCAGCTTGGCTGTCGTCTGGGGGGTTTACAGAAATGAGGACAGGTACTGTCATGTCACTCTGAACACACCCTCGCACACTCACAGCTCTGTTTTAGTTTCACTTATTTCTGCCTTTACAGAAGGTCTATAAATGTAAAATCCTGCTGTCTGCAAAATGCAAGCATTACCTTTACTGATAATACTTTACTGTATAAAGAGTCACTTTTGGGGGGTCTTCTTTCCGTATCAGTGCTTGCATGTGAGAATTATCCCTGTTTAGAGTCTCAGTGGTATTTGTGCATTTTTTTTTTAAATGCTTTGAGATGCACCAATCAAAAAGTCTGTGGCCTATTTTAACTACACCTTATTTACATGATTCCAGTTTCCCTTTATTTTATGTTCTATTTTCTGTATAACTTTAAAATTGTGTTGCCACAAAAATAAAAGGATAAAAAAAAAAAAAAAAAAGATTTCTTGAGAAAAAGTCCAAAGTCACAGAAGCTTTTACTGCAAATGCATCATGATCATCCCGGTTGCATTAATAAGTTTTAATATTTCGGATCGAAAAGCTCATTTTTACATTTGCATGTTATGTTGAAAAGCTTGAAGACTGTTGTAATGTTAAGTATGTATGGTTGGTCCCATGATGCCGTTTGTAAAAAGGAGAGCAGTCGACACCACAAAGCCGAATCAGCAGATTCCCATTGGGGACCGGTTTGTTGTTCATATCCGATAAAAAGCTGTTTTGTCATTCATAGATGGATCTGGATCCTGCAGAACCTGCTTGGCTTTGCTTTTTGCCTGAACTTCATGAAGACCATCACACTGTCAAATTTCAAGGTATGTAATTACAGCAAATGTGTCCGGAGCTCCAAGATTTGCTTGGCGCATGCATTTGTGTGATATTTTAACATTTCGTCAAACAGAATAACCAAGATATGAATATATTATTTACTTAATTATTACAGACTGTTTCATATTATTGGGTCTGATTCCTGACAGATCTGTGTGATCCTGCTCAGTCTCCTCCTGCTGTACGATGTCTTCTTTGTGTTCATAACTCCGTTCTTCACAAAGGTTCGTATAAACTGCTTCAAAGCTTTTCAAGCAAATACTAGTGGGTTATGATGCCTGTGGGTTTTTTTTCCCCCTGCATATTTCATTATGAGTGAATGTACATGTCTTGTTCAATCATTAGCTAGGATAAAGCTTCAAGATTTTTGTGCAGTGTCTAAAAAATATATAAATATGAGTGGATCTTTGGAATGTGTTTGAGCCATTGGAAGCTATGATCCTGGCATAAAATAAGAAATGCAAGATAAATAGCCTATTCTTAATTTTTTTTCACCCCAACAGAATGGAGTTAGCATCATGGTTCAGGTAGCTCTTGGTCCCGATGCAGCCGGCGAGAAGGTAATTTGTTATATCTAGTTAACTTCAATCTAGTTTTCTAGTTTAATATCCAGAATTTCATATAGAAGCAGTGAAATAATAGCTGTTATCACTTTCCCAAACTATAAACCGATTCATATTGCTTGGTTACACTCTCAAAGATGGTGATCTGCGTACATTTTTCTATTTGGGGAAACGAGTAAGCAAAGGAGAAATTAACCTTCACAAAGGGAATCAGCCAGACACTTCCTAATATGTGGCTGCTGTTGGAAAAATGTAATTGAAGCCAAAAAAACTTTTTAAACCTAATCCCGCAGCTACTCTGAAATATTTGAGCAGTGTAACTATGGAACAGGAAGTCAAATTTTGATTATTAGGAAAATTTGGTGAACAAGAGCCATTGAAAACTAAACGGCGCAAAAAGCTTTACAACCATTGACATGACATTACTTACATTACTTTTATCATTCAATTATTGGTATTATCAACTTAACATCTCCGTATTTTACTTATCTGCAAGTTATGAGTTTCCTAGAGTGTGTAAAACTACAACAATATATTTTTTTTGTAATTTTCAAAATAATAAATCTGTCATAATGTTGTTTACAGTATTTATTTGTTATGTTGACGAAATGTAGCATTAGCAAATCAGGCTGTCTGCTGTTGATAGCCTGAAATCTGCTGAATAACAGTTCCTTGATTATCAGATACCTTCTTAAAACATTGCTGCCTCAATAACTTTGAAAAAGGTAGCTGTGGTGTTTCAGAAAGCTTACCTGCAGTGTGCAGCAACAGATTAATTGTACATCTGAGGAGAACTCCAATCACTCCAACTTCCAGTACAGTGGGAAATTTTTAACAAACTTTAGACTTTTTAACATTTCTGCATAGCTTATTGTGAAAACGCAATATAAAAAAAGATGGGTGGATCTCAGTAAACTTGAATATGATCGAGATGTATTTCAGTGATTCAATTGCTTTATTTAAATGATTGTTACTTTTTACTGGGAGTGGTCCGGCAAATCTCAGTTAAAAGTTCTTTGCAAAAGAGGCCACCCTCCTTATAGTCCTTTGTACATGGAAAGTTGAGTGGAAGGAAGAAATATGATTTAAAAAAAGCTGCACAAACAGCAGGGGTTAATGTTGCCTTGAGAGAGTCGTGAATGCAATTCCACTTTGTTTCTGCTACCTTTTTATTTAATTCCTGCCATTAATAAACTTTATAGTTTATCTAGATGGAACTGTATTTTGACTGAAAATGTTTAGTGGGTTTTTTTATGACTCAATTTTTCAGTTTTTGTCTGTTACCTAAACAGACAACACATCCTTTCTGTGAATATAAAGTAAAAGCATGCGTAGTTGTTTTCAGCCTGGGGGGGGGGGGTCACGAGCAATAGGCTAAAAGCTAAGCTTGGTGGTGTTCTCTTTCAAACTGCGAGCAGCTTTGTTACCATGCAGGCTGTTGTTAATGCCCCGAGGGGAGCAGTAGAGCTATCTACTAACTGTGCGCTGGGGTTTGGTGGGCTCTGTCTTAGACACAAGGTAACATGGTGGAGATCCCCGCTGAACCCCAGGCTCCCTCTGAGAAAGTAAGACCTTGTTACCAATCCACTACATTTCTCTCTTTCCGTTTGTTATGCTGCATCCTGGGTTTATTTGGGGGTAAAAAGTTGGAGGCTTAAATGTTTTCGTCTGAGAAATAACCTTTTTATATATATATATATATATATATATATATTCAGCATGATTAACAACATGAAAATAGAGGAGGGCTTTGTAGTTATTTACTTGGTGCTTTTTTTCCGTTTTGTCTTTCTCGAGTAGTCTAAATGTGATGTAGAATTTCATCTTTTTAGTTCACCAACATTAACTTCCTCACAGATTTTGCTGAGCTGAAACCAAACGGTAAAGCATGTTTAGGGAGTTGCTTAGATTTCAAGTATTGATTTTACAGTTAAAAACTTATGGCTCCATTCAAGCCACCGCTTGGCTATTAAAAGGCCTTCTGCTATGTGCAGATACCTGTGGTGATGCGTGTCCCGCGGTTCTCGGCTTGGGCTCAGAACCTGTGTGGGATGCAGTTCTCCATTCTCGGTTATGGAGACATCATAGTCCCAGGTGAGATTTTTTTTAATGAGTTTGCAGGTTTGCTGTTCCGAACAGTGACTGCTCATCATCGTCTCTAACTTTAACCTGTAGTATGTCTAAATATCTGAGCCCCCCTATCTACATTCTATCTTTTCTACCCAGATGTTTCAAAAGTCACAGCTGGAATGTGGTTCCTTTTGTTCTTTTCAGCTGCGATTTGATTTTTTTCTAACCCTCAGGTCTCCTGGTGGCTTATTGCAGCCGGTTTGATGTTTGGATCAACAGCAGGAAGAAGATCTACTTCGTCAGCTGCTGCTTTGGTAATTTTCCTCTTTTTGTGTTTTACAGGAATCTGTTTATTAGAAGAAAAAAAATGCTCTGTCCATCGAAGAAGTGAGCTTCATATTTTATCGCTCATATTTTCCTGTCTGTCCTCACTCCTTGGTAGCCTATCTCCTGGGAATGGTCCTGACCTTTGTCGTGATGCTGCTGTCAGGGATGGGCCAGCCTGCTCTGCTCTACTTGGTGCCTTTCACCTTGATAACCTCGGCTGCCGTCGCGAGCTGCAGGGGGGAGATGAGGCAGTTCTGGACAGGAACAACCTATGAGGTGGGAAGATCGGGGAGAGAGCATCGGTCGGTCTTCTCCCAGTAATTTAGTCCTGCATGTTAACATTGTAAATGCAACACTGCTAACCATGAGCATTATAATGCCATGGCCTAACACATGTTGTCATGTGTTGTATATAAAAAAAAGTGTATAGAAAAGTTTGAAATAGTATAAAAATAAAAAGCATGTTAAATTAATTTTTTTGGTCTACTTTAAACGCTTTGCAACCAATTGTCTGCAGAAGTCACCTAAGTGCACCAAATACAGATGCTGTACACATGCAGGACTGTAGCCTTATTTGTATAATATAAAGACAAATAATTTGACTCTGGTTGTCACTTTTCCAGTTTTGTCTTCTCAGCTCAGGTGATAGCCTTTGGTAAAAAATATTAGATTTCCAGAGTTTCATCGTATAGTCATCCGACAAAGTTTGTTGTAAAAATGTATATTTCCATTATGATTCCAAAATGATTCATCATTATATTTGTGAAATATTTGGGTGTGCGTTATATATGTGTGTGTTTATGTGTGAGGGGTGTAGAAGGAGTAACATGTGTTTCTGACTTTAAATTAATTTTCACCAGGTTTTGGATTCACCCAGGGAACCTTTGCTGCCAGGTGTGCTTCCCTCCGAACCCAGACTCCTTTCCTTTGCATATTGTCTATCATTAGTGTTGCTTACTGTGGGTACCTCATCGGTTCTCGCAAGCTTTTTAATTTTTCCTTTAGCCCTTTCTAACTCTTGATTTCCAGGGTCAGTGTCCTGCTAATTAGAACGGCCATGTGAGACATAAACAGACCAGCAGGTGTCTCCACATGACTTATAGAAAACGAATCACTGAATTGCAACAAAAACGTTTGAAGCCAGACTTTCATGCAGGCTTGCATTAAAAAGTTGGGACCCTGGAATACCTTTTTTAACAGCATCTCTTTGTTTCTGCGTTTTTTTTTCTACTTCTCCTCATTCCCAGCATTTACGCATCATATTTTCCAATCAACAGTTATAATATAAATAACAGTCAGTAATTTTTATTTTGCGTTCTGCATGCTGTTGCTGGCCGTTAGCGTAGGTGAGCTATTGCATGGGTTTGGATGCGTTATCTCTGTGGTTTTGTAATGCTAAGATTTTCTGCCCGCCTGCTGATGAATATCTCACTGAGCAGTGTGGGTTACATTCATATTTATGCAATCAGTTTTTTTTTCTTTCTGTGTGCATGGGGGAGCATCCTTTTCAGACCACTAAGCTCTTAAAAGAAATTATTCATGCTGTCTGTCCTATTTCTTTTTCTTTTTTGTAGGTGGAAGAACTGACCACACCGTAGGGGAAAGTTGCTGAGGCTCAACTGCTGGACCTTTTTAATGCCATTTTTTGTTGCTTTTGTTTGTTTTGTTTTTTGATTTTCACAATTGCAAAGCAAGGGAACGCTTTATTCTAACTTTTCAGAGAATGTGGAATCAATTTAACTGACGTGATTAGGACTTGTTGGAACGGGACAAAGGAGACGTTTAAGTAATTGAAATCTTTTAAGTGCCTACGAGGTCTGTCATGTTCACTATCAGAAAAGAGTGATGACCTTAAGCTTGATGTTGATTAAACTGAACAATATTACAAAGCACTTTATAGTATTTGGTTTGACAGATTTTATTTAATGGAAAAAGTGAGGGGAGGGGGTTTAAATAACGTCTACTTGGAATATAATAAATGTTTAATAACTGGGGTTTCTGTATAATCTTTTTGTAAGAAATTACTTTTTTCTTTGCCTTATATTAAAGAAACCTACTTAACTACCTTTTCTGTGATTTAATTATTTATTTATTTGTATAAATAACATGCTTTAAATGATGGGAACTATATTAGTTAAGCTTTTACAAGGCAAAAGAAAAAGCAAACACAATATAGATATGTAGGAATGAAGTGTTCACACCTCTAGAGCTTTTTACATTTTGTAATGTTACAGCAACACTCTTTACTACATTATATTAGACTTATGTGTGATAGAATAGCACAAAGTACCAAATAATATGCCGTGTGTGTATGATTTTTACCAGCTTTTATCAAGATACCCCTTAATAAAGTCCAGTGCTATTGATGCAATTTTAAAAAGTAGCTATTGATTAGATCCTATATGTAATTCAATCTTAGTAAAATCTAGTTCTGTGTGGGCATCAGAGGTTTGAACAAACTTCACAAAGAGCAAACAACAGTAAACATGTTGAAGAGAAAGCCGTACAGAAGTTCAAAGCAGGGTCAGGTGTTAAAACATCTCGCACCCAATGTTACATCCACCATCCAAAAAGGAAAGAGCATGGCCGAATTTATCACCTGCTAAAAATTTCAAGCTGGGCAGAGAGCTGGAGAAATCCACATCTCAGGTGGGAGAGTCTGAACAGGACATCGATCAGTCATGCATCCCTGGCCTTAAAATGTGGCAAGGAGAGAGTCATAAAGGAGTCCTGTTTGTTACAAGCAAGCAGGGTGAACAGCTATCTTAAGAACTGTCTTGATATATCACTTAAAACTCTAATAAAACATGTTCAGTTTTGTGATTGTTGGCTGTCAGCTTTTTCTTTTTGAATACTATATATTTCTACATACAAGACAGCTCCCTTCCTCCAGTATATTGGAGCATCAGTATGGTATCAAATAAGGGTCGGAAAGAATTTTTACTGGTAAAGATTTGTATCTGTAAAAAAAAGATTTGTACAAGTACGAATTTTGACGCTTTTTTTAACGCCTGACTAAATAGCCAATCAGCACGCTGCTTATTGACTCGTCCACTAACCCGGTGCCCACCCACTTTATAACCAGCGGTATAAGTTACCTTCAATGTTTGCCTTCAGCTTCTCCATCTGGATCCTCCGGAGACTTTCCAGCACCACCACCTCTGGGCCCATGACACTTGAACTATTGGAGTCTTGGATCTATAGGTTAATGCAGAATGTTTCCAGAGATGTGTAGAGTAGCAAAACAAAGCCAGTGGTAGCACTACTAAAAGAAGTAATTTGTAGAATTGCTACTGATGCACTGACTAATATTAGATCAGGTACATTGGTGCTAATTTTAAATACAAATTATAATTTTAAAATGATGTCATAAGACAGACACTAAATATACAGTATATATAACTAATAACAAAATATCTAATCTGAAGCAGAAGAAACATTTTACAAATAACAATGTTTTGCATAAAACGTAACGATGTACAGTGTTAGATAGAAAATAACCCAAAAAACCCCCAAAGGAGAGGCGTCAGGTTAAAGTAAAAGGTTGGTTTGATTCGGTGAAGTTACTCACAGTGGGTGAAGAATTTGACTATAGAAAAAGAGCTGATGTAAAGTTGAATAAAATCGAGAGGAGGGGTACGCTGCTTTTTTTGGGTCTCACATGTAATCCAAATACAATACAGTGAAGTTTGTGGATGTGCAAACATGTAAAAAACATTGGATGGATTAGAGAAAAATTTTGTACTTCTAACATACGTTAGCCTGGCCTTCACTTCAAATGATTTCAGAGTTTTGTGCTGATGTTTTTATTCAAGACACTGCAACAGAGCTAGGTAAAAACAATTAAATACTGGCCAGAGTTTTAAAATCCTAAAAGAAATCCCAATATATCCAAGAAGGAAAAATATAGATTTGCGTGATTTTCTGTGGGGGGTTTTCTCCAACAGTGAACAAACATCTGTAGGATTCACTTGCATTGTTCTTCTTAAAGATCTCCATCGAGCTCTCACTGGTGTTTATCCTGGCCTGAAGTTCCAATATTTCAGCTGCTTGTACTAATAGGAAAGAAATTCACAAGCTAAATCTTTTTTTTGGGAGTAAATGTTCTTGCAAAAACACTTTTATAAAATGTGTCATATTACCCTAAACCTCATACAGTCTTTTTCTTGTCTCAGTAGAATTTAGATCTAGACTGAGTGCGGGTTGTACTACTGGATGGTGAACCTTTTGCCTCAAGTCTTCAACAGATTCATTTATGTTCAGCTCTAAACATTTTCTCAGTCCCCAGCAGCTCTCCGATGCTCATATCCTCACCATATGATGCTTTTCAGCTTAGTTGGATGCATTTTTTATGTTGTATTTGCTCGTTTTAAACAGTAATGAACACACAGACTACTTGATAAAACGTTTAAATAACTACGTTTTAGTCAGCTTTGTGCTGTAGTTGAACCGCAGATGAGATGGAGGAGGAAATTCCCAAACACAGGAAACAACTAGCAGACCAGTTCCATGATCTTGCTCCAGTTAAGTCCCATAAACTGGTATTTGAAAGCGCAGAAAACAACAATATCCCTGCTGATCATACAGAGAAACAACATGCAAGTCGGATAGAGATCACATGATTCAGGAGGTTAGCTTAGAAGAAATGATCTTTCCACAAAGAAAACATTACAGAATTTTCTCCTGGAGTGGTTTGACATCTCTATGTGAACTCCAGAGGCAACAACCAAAGACGGGTTACAATAAAACTATAGAATATTAAAGAATATTTGTGTGGAAAAAAGGGAGTTTAGGAATTGGCCGGAACTTAAATAAGTCCTACTTAATATTTAAGTAGGACAGACTGTCATTGCCAAAAATAAGCTAATGAAGCGGATGCTCAGGTTTGTCCTTCTTTGAAGACTAAGAGGGTCAACAGAATCCAGCATGTTCGCTTGCTACCACACACTTTCCATCAGTATCAGTGGAGGAGATGGGTTGAACTTCTTCCTTCTCTCTTCTCGTTTTTCCTGCTTTGCATCCAGGTTACCATTTTATGTGGGATTTACGGGAGCAGATGAGCTATTGTTTCAGCTTTTGTGGTGTTAATCCGCTGCTCCCAGCTGTAAATCAATGTGTCACAATGGTTTCACAGCATCACAAAGTCCAAAGGTGAAAACAAATATCAGTAAAAACCCTTCCAGCAACACAACATTCAAAACCAGAAAGGAGATTTTTTCCTAAAAATCTCTGCCATTATCACAGCGATTAAAGTTTTTCAAAATAAATAAATCCAAACAAAAACTTAGGTTGAAGCATTTTTTAGAAAAGAGGTCAGCTTTGTGCTGTTTAATCTCTTTAATACGACGTGTTTTAACGACAGCATAAACAGGGCTGGTGGTGGAAGATCATGTGGATCCATTAAGATCAGCCTGTTTCTGTACAGGAAACTGTTTAAAAACCACTTCCTGTGTTAAAATGCTCATTCCTACAGATTCTTTGATAATTGATAATAAATCTCTTTCATAGACAACACACTTACTACAGCCGCTTAAGACCAGTTCTATAAATTTGGGTCCAAACTTGTGAGTTAAGTCTTTCTTGTCAGGGTTGTGGTTTCACCCAACCACTAACCATAAGAAGAAGAAAAAACATCTATGTTGTATGAAAAATGGCCAAAGACATCAGAAATTCTCGGCTCACACACCAAACTCAACGCAGGTTCTTCATTCTTGTGCACCACAAGACAGAAATAAACTTAAAAGAAAATCAAAACTTTAAAATAAACTTTTCTGTTTACTGTAAAACTACACTGCTGTTCATCTCTTCTGACTGGCTGATATTATACATAGGAATAACTAACTAGTTACATAATGTTAATATTATGTAAATTTATGCTATTTATCTATATATTAATGTTTATTCTTGAAACTCCAGTTTAGAAACACAAGAACAGAGATTTGGGGGTTAAGTAACGAGATTAACTGGCATTAATTGCTTTGTCAGTCCTAGTATTCAAAACTGTATAGATTCTGGTTCACTGATGAGTACAATCATCTTCTGGTCTCCCCATAACTAGGATAAGCAGTAAAGTTATTGATGGTCACACGTTTACACCCCATACCACCAGAAACCTGACCTTTGGTTTGCAGCTGCACCTCCTCCACCTTCCTGCTCAGGACCTGCAGAGTCTTATGAAACGCCATCTGCAGCTCATCCATGCTCAGCCTCTGCAGCTCTCCCGCCTTCTCCCCATCCTTCAGCCGACTATCAACACTCCGACGCTCTTGTTGCTGTTCAAATTCCTCCCGCTTCAGAATAAGGACCAGCTGCTTCAAGCCACGCACCTCATCCCAGAGGATGCTGAGCTCCTGCGTCCCGGGGTCGTGATCTGCAGGATCAGAAGCGTCTGATCGACTGTCACTGAAGGAGCAGCTGAACATCAGCAGGAAAAGAGTGACAGAGCTCATTTTGGAGCCAAACAGCTGCAGCTAAACCAGTCCAGCAGCTTTAACCCAATAATCCAGCAGGAGAACATTCCTGGCTCACTATAATTCCTCGGCAGGCAAAACCACACATTAGTTTAAACTCTACCTGTGTTCTTCAAAGCCAAAATTACTTGATTTGTTTTTGTGTAACTTTATTGTAAGTCTGTAGAAAAACTTGAAAATTGAAATTCAATCATTTTTAGACTCGCTTTACCATCAGCTAAAAGGACTACTGATGATAATGTGCACACTTTATTTAACTGGGCCACACAGTATTTATGTTTTCTCTCAGTTTGTCTCTCTCCATGGAAGCTGCAGCTGGTTTCTCACTGTCTTACTGGGACACCATCAGTTGAGACACTGCTGACAACTCAATGTTCTCCCCCTTCTTCTTTAAACTCATGCTCAACAACACAAGCTATGATCTGTCTCTGCATGCTGCTAGTGCCTTAATGCTGGATTTACTAAATAAAAACCATCAAAAAATATTTTAACAATGAACTCAAAGCACTGTTTGCTGACCAAGAATTAAGGAGTGGAAGGACATTTCTTTTCTCATAAAGTATCTTGAGAGGAGGTGTTGTATATCGGTGTATTTGAATAATTGTTATTATTGTATTATGCTGATTGATGTGCACTGTTCCTTTAAAAGTCTGGTTGATAGGCTGCCAGCGTACATGATTCAGTTAATTCTAGTTTAATCTGTTGAGCCGACGAGTCACTCTCCACTCAGTACCATCTTAATAATCAGATGTCTTCAGAGAAAGAGTATGGACTATAAAGTCCATATTCTGGCAGCTCCGTTCATCCAAACCTTTTTGTTTTGAGCTCTATTTATTTGCTACAGTGAAGTCCACGCCTCCTAAACTTTTCTGTTTTGGTCATATTGCAGTCAAGAACCCTTGTGTACTTTCTTGAATTTCTTGAAAGCAGCATTGTAACCTGATTGGTAATCCTGTTTCTGGTCCCAGAGGTTTGTTAGAAAAAAATTTGAGTCCAACCAGCATCGTGAAGCCCAAGGACGTTGTGCAGGAACATAAGTGATGCAGCTGAGGGACTCGGTTGTGAACATCTCCAGGGACTTCTTGTTAGGCTTCTTCTGAAAACTTCTACGCATTTTTAGTGTTACCTTTAACATCTTGTCTCACTAATTCACATATTCAGTTTGATTACCTCTCAAGCACTTTACTTGCTTCTCTTTCATACATAAAGGAGTTCAGTTCTTTTCTAACTGAACACTGTTCAGATTTATTTAAACTTCTTATAAATGCTCTGGTAAAAGCGCTGCTTTCAATTGAAGACCTGTTAACTCTGCCGGTCACACACTGTAGGTTGTGTTACGTTTTCTTACATCAACAGTAATAAGTGTGTTTACTCAACCTCTTTCACCTTTTAGACAGCAAACCTCCAGCCTGAGGGAAGAACTCCGTCTTGACAGACGGTTCTCCTTTGCTCTGCCTTCTTCATGTCTCACTCTATAGGGTAAGGTTTTTTTCATATTTATGCTGCTATAGGCTTAGACTGCTGGAGGACAATCTGACCACTTCTCTCTCTGCCACTTTCTTCCTTTGTCCAATCTACTTAGTTACCGTTATTTCAACCTTGTTAACCTTTTGTTTTCTCTTAGTGTTCTTCTCTCCATAGTAACCACACCAGGGCTGACGTTCTGTTAGCTGAGACAGCTTCTTGGATGAGAACATGGGCTGAGATGCTTCCAGTGACGCTCTACAACTGCTGCTATAAACTCTATTATTTCAGTATCCTGTGCTTCTAATTTAGCTTTCTGTCTTTTCAAACCCCCAGTCGGTAGTGGCTGCTTGTACTGAGCCTGGTTCTAATGGAGGTTTCTTCCTGTTAAAGGGGAGTTTTTCCTCTCCACTGTCGCTACATGCATGCTCAGTATGAGGGATTACTGTAAAGTTAACGACAACACAAGCCATTGTTTTGGTCTGCTGATTCCAGAGGAGTGAATGCTGCAAGTCAATGACTCGATTCAATCTGGTGGGGTTCCTTAGATTGGAAACTTCTTTAAATTGATTTGTTTATGATGTATCTTTGATTTTAATGGATTTTCTTGTAAAGTGCCTTGAGACGACATCTGTTGTAAATTGGCGCTATATAAATAAACTGATTCTCAATTCTTGATTCTTAATTGAGGATAAGCCAACTACAGCGGGAACAAAGTAAAGCAGTGAAAAATGCCAAGAAAAACATGCATGCACATATCATCAACATAGATAGATAGATGTTACTATTATTGCCGTTCTTTTCTTTGTTATTGGAATCATTAAACACATTACCATTGCTGTTCAGTGTTTTATTATCATACCACATATCACCACACAACACACCTGTTGTTGTTTGCTTCCCCTTTCTATTTGTTTTTTATTGTGGCACTTCAAATTTTGAAAAAGTGTTATGCGTTATAATAGGCTACATTATACATTATGTATAATATTATTATATTTACTATACATGTAATTTTGCCATTCTTAACTCTGACTTTTAGTATTTATTCCTTGTGTGTCGCTTCAAACGTTGGTTGGAATGAGTGGTGGGCTCCGGGTTACCTTGGTAACCAACAGTAAACATTTAACAGCAGAGCCCAGTATCAGAAGGAGGATGGAGTCAAGCGCATGGTGAACTTAAACGGTGGGTTAGTTTAAAGTTGGACATTGGATATTCAAGCCCTGTAGAGTTAGCGGTTTCTCGATCCTTTGAGGGCCGATGCAGGTGGACTGATTGCGGCTTTGGCTCTTCGGTTTCTCCCTCCTAGGAAACACGGTTGTTGATTTAGGGACAGACATTTCCAAACCGAACACTCTTGAGAACAAGAATAGCTTTTCTGCTTTGGCACACAATGACAAAACAATACTGTGGAACATTCTACAGCATAACACAGATAAGTCGCTCTTCTGACTCCATCCTATTTTCCCCATAGACATAAAGAATAAACGTCACATTGACTGCTTCGGCCGCGGTAAATACGACCGCCATCTTGGAGCGGTCCTCCTGACAGCAGCAGACAACAGTTTTCAAGATGCCAGAGCACTGTGCCGCATATTTTTGTTCAAATCGGCCGGCCGGAGATTGCAACCATGAGTCGGGGGATTACCTTTCACAAGAAAGATTCAACATTATTATTGTTCGAATTTTGTTAATAGAATATTACTTTACTGTAGTTTATTTCTGCTTGTGTAAAAAAAAACAAAAAAAACCCAGCAAACCTTAGGCTAGGGTGTGTTTATTGCTAATCACTTGCCTTCCCGGCCAACTGAAACTTTATAGATCATATCTTTAGCCGTATAGCATAATTGCCCTAGTTTTATGCTACTGCCTTAGACTTAGATAATGAAGGCTTAGATTACAACTGATATAAATATCCTATTGTAGAAATAATCCATTATTGCTGATATAACGTTGACCAGCAAATTTGCCTCTAATCTCCCATTTTTATTTTGAAGGTTTCCCATTGACAGAAATTTGAGGAAGAAGCGGGAAGTAGCATTGAGGAGGGACAGATTCACCGTAAGCAGCTCTCCTATGGAGTAAGATCGCTGTGACAAAGGTGTGCACAACTTTAACATTCATATTTATATGTCAATAAAGTTCTTGTACACAAAGTTCTGCTGAAATATTTGTGAGTTTGAGAGTATGAAGCTAAAAGCTGTGAGTCTTATGAATAAAACTTAAATTTTTACGGCTAATAACTCTTCCTTTCTCTGTGGACATGAATTAAACTTTGTGGGTACAAGTAAAAAATTGTTACGATGTCGTCACGGGGGCGGAGTAATTGATCCGCAATCACATCAAACACTCTCCAAATTTAAAGATGGTTTTACACAGCTTCCAGATTCATTGTCTCAGATACAAATATTTCAACAGAATTCCTCTGCTCATCTCAACCGGCCACACTGTTGTTTCTTTGTTTCTTTGTGTCAGGTCAGGGTAAATATGACTCGAGCAGAGGTGGATTAGCGTGAATAATAATAATTTATTGACGAGATGTAACTGAACAAAACATGAGTTCAGACCAAAAATAACCTGGACAGGAAGTGAAACAAACCAAGGATAAACGCGGGACAATAATCATGAACATAACAAAGAAATGGATAAAATAAGCAGTGGATGATCGCGGGCAAAGAAAATAAAAGATAATAAACGATGGCAACGAGGAGCGCCAGAAAAACCAGAACCTACGGGTAAACTAAACACTAAGGAAATAACTGAGAAGGGGCACGGAGAAGAACGATGAAGGAGAGAGAGCCAGCTAGAGAACCAACAAGCAGGGGGAAGGCTTACTGGGATATGATGAGTAAATGGCAGGAGATAGAGCTTGGAGACGAGGAAATGCAACGGAAACGAGGAGAACCGGGCAATAAGAGAGGTAATGTAACAGGCGATCTAGCAGTGAGTGAATGAATGAATGAGGGTTAAATACTGAGGAGCAGGAAGTGGAGAAGGTTTTTAGCTAATTAAAGACAGATGAACATGAACGAAGATGATGAAGGTGCTGAAGGAAAACACAGAGAGGAAGAGAGACAGAGCAAGAGGAACTGGAAAACACAGGAAAGAACAAAAACAAAGACTGAACCATAATAGAAAATAACCTAAAAAAACAATACCTAATGATACGCACTAAAAAAATGCAACTACAACAACTTAAACAGCAAACTGACAGAGAACAAAAACACAGATCATGACCGTTTGTTAAACACCCTGGTTTTGAGTTTGTAGGAATGAGCTGCCATTTATGTTACCCCAGTTCTTTCCTGTTTCTTTTTGTCAGTAAGGTAAGTTTTTGTCATTTGGTTTATTTATTTTCAATTAGTTATGTTCATTATTATTCAAATAGTTTCTTTTGTTTGTTGTTTTGGCACTGGGTCATTCTGAAGTTATATGCTCCCTTTTGTCTCAGCTAAATCAAAGACATTTCTTTTTTTAAATAAATCATATTGTAAAATGTTTAACTTTGTGTGTGCTGGCAACTTGGGATGGGAAGAGGAGGCACCTTTCATGTTGCGATATAACCACTCCTAGACGGGTCATAACATGTGCACACACCTTTTGGACAGAAATCTTAGTCCATACTCTCCCGTGATGTGTGCTGTGCAAGTTGGAAGTGGGATGCTGTAACATCATTATTTGATGGGAGCTACCACCTTCTAGTCCTGAAAATTAACGTTTGCTTAGTGATTTCATAACAAGGCTCACGGAAGGTGCTGAGAGCTGCAGAAAGGGTGATTTGCCAAGCTTCAGGCCGGCAAACTCCAAAGACGTCAATAGTCACCTACAACATTTGGGAGGAGATGGGAACAGACTATGTTCTTTAGCTTGTGTGTGTGTGTGTGTGTATGTGTGTGTGTGTTTGTTATGTTGTGTTTGACTAGTAATGAAAACATGCACTGGAACAACCTCTCAAACCTAGGGGTTTCATATCAAGGGCTTAATCTTAAAAAAAAATTATATATATATATATATATATATATTTATATATATGTGTGTGTGTATATATATATATATGTATATATATACATATAAATATGTATATGTATATATGTATATAGTATGTATATATATTATATATATATATTTATGTAGTATGTATATATGTATATATATGTATATATATATATATATATAGTATGTATATATTATATATATATATGTATATAGTATATATATATATGTATATACTATATGTGTATATATATATATATATATATATATATATATATATATATATATATATATATATATATATATATATATATATATATATAATATATATATATATAATATATATATATATATATATATATATATATATATATATATATATATATATATATATATATATATATATATATATATATATATATAGTATATATATGAATAGTATGTATATATATATATATATACATTATTTTTTTTTTAAGATTAAGCCCTTGATATGAAACCCCTAGGTTTGAGAGTTTGTTCCAGTGCATGTTTTCATTACTAGTCAAAGACAACATAACAAACACACATTGCAAAATCATGTGTCCAGTCTACATGTATGACAGTTACAGAAGAAAATCCCATGGAAATTAGGTTTGTATTCAACCTTGTTATCATTGATTAAATGCGTTAATTGCGCCTGCCACACTAAGTGGAGCGGGGGACTGGTCCAAGATAGCGGCCCCACGTCTCGTCAGCGTCGATAGGCTTCCACGGTTGATTCAGCATCTATTCTTTATAATGTTTATGCCTTTCTCTGTATCAGTACTGGGCTCTGTGTGTTTTGTTGCGCTGGGAGAAATTGCTGCTCCTTGTTTGGATAGCTGGTTGGCTAATGGGTGGGCACCGGGTTAGTGGACAAGACAATAAGCAACGTGCTGATTGGCTATTCACTCGGGCGTCAAAAAAGGGTCAAATTCGTACTTGTACAAAAATGTTTTTTAGGAGTGAAATTCTTTTTTTTTTTTTTACAAGTACAAATCTTTTTTTTACAAGTACAAATCTTTTTCACAAGTACAAATTCTTTCTGACCCTTATTTGATTCCATACATCAGTACATTTTTTTCAAGTAATTTATATTGAGACGTGTATACAGAAAATTGTTCCTGATTAAAAAGTTAAACTAAAGTTAAACTATTGTCATAAATAACCTCAAACTGATCTGTAACATGATGAATTGCCCATGCAATTTTGTCCTATACAAAAAGCCCTCAAGACACTAGCAGGCTGACTTCATGAAGTCAAAAAAAATATCTGATCAGTTAAACCTAAGCTTATAAGAAAATACACAAAATAGAATTAATCTTAGATCTGGAGACAAATCCAAACCCGAGAGAGTAGGAGAGGCGTCCTAATGAAACAATAATTGGTTATTGAATAAATCAGTGTGAACGAGGTTAAATATTTACCTAGGTACTTTTGTTGAATACTAATTAGGTAATTAGGAATATAACCCATTAGCTTGTGCTGATATTAAAAAATTGCATAAAACAGCCAAGTATTTAAATGTTTTCATCCGTCAAAATACATAAAGACGCAAAGCTACTATTATTCGACCAGAAATTAAAGCTATGCATCCTCCTGCTCGCTGTGTTTGCGCTGAGCAGGAACTAAAACAAAAAGCCCACGTGGCCCTGCCCAATTACTTGACCACGTGGCCCAGGTGGGTCCGCCCAGTCACGTGACCACGTGGGCTTGGCTGAGTCAGCGCGCCGGTTTCGCTGCGTCAGTCTGGAGTCGCTCAATTATGAAAAAGCAACCTTCCGTTGGAGCTGCAGCCGAAGCGGATCTCTCTAACGTCCAGCGGGCTTTCCTTCCGAGGCTAACCGATAGCAACGCCGATAGATGGATAGAAGCCACGACGCACCTCTTCCTGAGTCTCAACGGTGAAGAGAATGGTAGGTCAGCCCCGGTTCGGCCTGAGTTAGCTGGAATTTTTCGGTTGTTGGCGGGGGGCTTTTTTAAGTTGTAGTCTCCCCCACCAATGCCGACACCTCACGCGTGCTGCCTGTCAGGGTCACTACCGGCGCATTTATTATTATTATTATTTTAATGTAGGGTTTGGTGTTAAAACGTGGTAAGCTAATTGTAAAAGTGAAGATTTTACAACGGAAAAAACCCCTCAAATCTACCAGGCTGGAAATATTAGCCGAGCTAAGTGGCTAGCTCGCTAGCTAACTAGCTTCAGCATAACAGGTAGCTTCCCTGCTGTTAGCTCTCCTGTTTAGGGGCAACAAAGGCGACCTTCTCTCTGTTTTTGTCCTCCACACGGACGGGTTTAATACAAAAGCTCACGCGGCTCCAAAGCAGCTGGAGGTTGTCGGGGCAGCTTTTCTCGGGTGTCAAGACAAGATACGCCGCGTACTGCCAGCAGCGAGTCGATGCCAGCTTGAGGTGGTGCCAAGTCTGTCCGGACTGAGTGCTTCTCCTTCGCCCCCGTCGGGGACATTTAAAACGGTGCTGAAACACTGGTACATTTAACATCTCAGGTTTTTAATGAACCCGTCTGCTAGTTTTGAGTTTGAACGTGGAAGGCCTGCTATTTCAACACCTCTTTTTGAAACTTGACGCTTTCCTTTTTTTCTTTTATGTTTTTTTTTGTTGTCTTCGTGACAAACACAGCCGCCTCTTTTCCCCAGACAGCTTCCTGTTTGTACCCAGGAATGAGGAGAAACTAAAACAACTTGTCACCACTTGACCAAAGTGCTGTTAAAAAGCTTACCTCTTGTCAATGGTTTACTTGTAGTAATAACAGTGTAGCTTCTATAATTAATGTAATTACTGGGAACTGTTTAAATGATCCGGTTATCTGTTAAAATATCCACATTTCTATCTTTATTCAATAGTAATTATCAAGGTGTTATAATAATCTGTATACTCAATATTACAATGAGGATATGGTTGGCCTTTTCTGAAACTGGATGTAATAATATTACAGATATGTAGTAATCTACTTTTATCTGTCACCCCCTCCCCCACATCATAAGAACTACAAGTTTTGATGTACTTTACAATATTTTTCAGAAAACTAAATAAAGCTAATGGATGAGCCTGTATATCCCAACTTTTCTGTTGTTTAAAACTACTACCACCTTTAAAAAAACACTGGCAAATATTTTATCGTGGTCGGCTGATGATACCTTCAAAGGTAAAAAAGAAATGGTGACGGCCAACAAGAACCTGATTTGTGAATTACTTGCAGATAAATGTATGAATGTTTCAACCCTCAGATTTGCCTGACTTTTTTTATGAATTGAGATTCCATGACTTTATATCCTGCTTTGTCTTTGGTTGACCCCGCTGGTCATGTGCCTCAGCTTACCTCTGCTGGTATGTCGGTATGATTAGATGTAATTCTGGCTAATCAGGTTGAGATTTTCAAACGTATCAACCCTTTTTTTTTGTTGTTGGTTTGTTTTTATTGTCAGTTGCATTCGCATATTTGTGGTTTAAGTCTTAAGTAGTCTGAATTTGCAAAACTTTGTTTTGGCTGCACTTTTGTTTGCTTCTTTGCACCTGGGCCTCCGCTCTTGTGTAGTGACTGTGGTTTGCGTCTTTGAGGTTTTTTGTGTAATGGACACCCAACAGAAGCAGTCTAAATGGTATTTCCTCTTGCAATAGATTCTGTATAGATATTTGCTGATTTGATGAATGAAGTGCTCGCTTTTTGCATGTGGTGCTAGATTGTGTAGGTCAGACATGTCATATTTATTTAATGAAAATTATAAAAATTCCTGTATTATTGCATTCGAAACGTAATTTTCTGTTACAGGCATGCTTAAGTTTTTAAATTTAAATAACGTACAAAATTGGCAAATAAATAAACAAACATATTTTTGATGTAATTTCTATATTTTAAAGTTACCATACGATGCAAGACAAAGTGTTGCCGTTCTCTCTTGTTGTATGGAGTGTACTGCTAGGCATTTACGCTGCTTACAAGAAAAAAAAGATACTGGAAATTTAAAAAACATTTACAGTTGCATGTTACCAAGAAAATCACCTTACACCATGCATTAGGAAGAATTGGCCCTACTAATTTTTCAGTTAATGTCTGCTTTATGTAGATTTGAACCAAATCTACATAATAAAAACAGAACCACAAAAATAAATATGTAGTGGAAAAAATATGTTGGTTACTTTCTTCTGAATATGAAAATATTATATTATTTTCTATCTTTAACTTGGTTGCTGAATATTTTAAACCATTGATTTGGGATATTTTTCCATGAGGATGATCTGTTTTTTATTCTTTTGGCCAGTCCTTAGACATTTTTTTACATGTATTTATTGCCTGTTTCGTAGGATTTGGTTTGTAAGACTTCTCCCTTTGGTCAGCTCTGTAAATTCATGCAGGTGATTAGCCTTGGAAATATGGATGCAACTCTGCAGAGCTTTGCCCAGGGGGCACAAGTGTGAAAACGGGAGAGCTCTCACACTTTGGTCTCATGACTGTACAAAAGTTGTGCGCAGCCTTCCTGGAATCTTATCTTGAGGCTATAATGAACTCGTTCCCCCCCATTTAACATTCCTTTATATGCCTAGATCTCGGAACAAGAGGTGGCAAGGATTGAAAGTTGATAAGGCCCATCTTATTCAAATGACCTTTTATTAAGTGATGTATTTTTTTTTAACGAGGCAAATACACAGAATTCTATTTATACATAAGCATATTGCTTTGTATTGAGTCTTAATATATCCAGTTTAAGATTTAAATGAGACCCTAAACGGATATGTTAGTTTTCTAGCTGTCAAGCGTAATTGAGTGCCATGTTTCAGACTTTGACACAAGTCATGCTGACATTTTCATATCAGTGGAGATCTTAAAATCGACAGTGACAAGATTGAGATTATCACCGCTAAATAATTACTAGAAACATCAGAGGCCGGTGCTATGCATTACTTTAAATACTTTCAATGACTTTTCTCTTAACTAACCCTTTACGCAGATAAAATCCAGCATGAAAATAAAAAATTTTTTTTTTGACATTCCTGGTTTAAATCGACTTTCACAGTTTGGAAGTATTGTCTTAAGTACATCGGCACCCATTTGTTGCCTTGCTATTTTCAATTCTTCACTTTATGCCACTTTTATCATCCACCGAGAGAAGACTTGAAGTGGATTAGTGATGCTGACAGTCTGAACTGAACCTGGAACCAGTTCAGTGAGCAATTAACCGTGCTTTGCAGACTAGGTCTCACATGGGTTTTCTTTTTTTTTTTTGTAGGAAAAAAGTCAGGTGGGAGAATAATTTAAAAAGTTCTTTATAAAAGATGACTGTATGAACAATTTATCTAATAATCACAAACATTTATTTACAGTGTTATTCTTTTGAGAAGTGCTTCCTAATTTCGTTACTGATTGTGTTTCAGCTTTTTTAGTTTAAGCAGCTAAATTCTGTCCTGGTTTAAGAAATTGTAAGTTAAACTGTGCAAAATAAATAAATAAATTAGACCATCTGATATAATTGAGCTTGT
>JAVLVB010000557.1:4141648-4154616 GCA_032876305.1 Orestias chungarensis | reverse complement strand
TATATATATATATATATATATATATATATATATATATATATATATATATATATATATATATATATATATATATACACACACACACACTTCTGCTCTGGGCTGTACTTGCATGAAAATGCTGACCCCAACACTTTCTTATACTTATGATAATTGGCACAACAAACGTTATCCTGCCTTGTATTTCTGCAGCCTGCTCTTAGAATAATAGCTACCTCAGTGTTGATGCTATACTTTTTTTACGGAGAAAAATGAGGAGGAGCTTCAAAAAGACATGCTCAGCTGTGAATGGTTTTAGATTGATTGCCGTTTTGAGATGATTGGTGATGACAGCCTGTTAGAAATTGAAAAATATATATATTCAGTATTCTGATTCTCACTGTACACAAATTGGTTCCTATAATACACATATGACCACCAAAAATGCACTCTGTGTCTGAAAATAATTGCAGCATATTTCTATGTTGCACACAGAGTAAATCCAGAGAGGAAGAGGAAGGGAGCGAGGAAGTAGAGTTACACCATTGGGTGTTTTTGGCACAGCGTCTAAAGCTTAGGTCTTTTGTTGCCTGACATTCTCAGGTACCATAGTAACAGGTTAGCATCAAACCGTTCAGCTTTATTTCTCCTTTTAACTCTTTGCTTGTCCGTGTCTTGGGGGAAAAAGTAGGTATAGTTTAAAAAAATAAATAATTATAATTCTTTACTTCAGAGGTTTCTCTAAGAACATTTTATTGTTTGTTTTCTATATTTGCTCCTAGTTGAGCAGGATATTACATTCATCAGTTAGTCAGTGTTTACACACTTGCTTCTTGATGACCTTCTGCCAACCTGATATAATGTATTGGATGTTTCATTGAGGGTTTAGTGGTGTGATACCGATATTTCAGCTGGGGTTGTCTCGATAAACCTTTTTTTCCCGATATTGCATTCTTCAGTATTTCCCGATCCCAATTTGGAATAGATACAATATTGGTATGAATCATACATATTTGTATATTAGTTTTGTAGTGTAAAATGTTAGGAGTTTAATTAAGAGATATTACACAAATGGAGAACAGTAATTCACAACAAAGAGACAGAAGGTTCTACAATTGAATAAAGTAAATGGCAAGTTTTGTAATGAAGGCGCGCACAGATCAAACGCTAGAACGGACTGCTTGTGTTGGAGAGATGATATCTGAGATTTAAGATGCCCGCCACTGTAATCATATTTTCGCTTTTTGGTACGTGTACATAACTCAATCTAACAATTTCTATTTCATTTGATTAGGAATTATTAAAAACAACAATCAGAATATTGTCTATATTTTCCATTTCATAGTTACTAATAATCAAGTACAACTACTACTGGTAAAAATCAATCTCTGTGTGTGTTCTAGCCTAGTGTTTGACAAACAGAGACTGAAATCCTAAAGGATGTAATGGATACCTTGTTGTACTCCAGTTGGCCATATTGTTATCTACAGATGTCTTACTCTCTTTTCCTCTCTTAAAGTCCTAATGACCCAATGTTAAATCCACGTTTCCAGTTGACCAGTCAGATATCTGGGCCTGTCAAGCTAATAAATCTGCCAATTCTTGTTAAGGGAAGATGTCTTAGTCAATTATTAGTCCACAATGACAAACTTTCACATATTTAACTAATTTTAAAGATTTTTTTTTGTCTTGATTGAAAGCTATACATTTGAACAGTAGGTGTTCTCAAGGTAATTGGAACAGAAACAATCTTAAACCCTTGTTTATTGGGAAAGGTTTTCTGTCTGCCTAGTGAATCACAGTTGGCGGTGTGTGTCATCAGTAGACAACAAGGTATATATCACTGAGGCCTCTGCCCATCCACTAATCGTCTCCCACACCCCCCTCCTCTCTCACCTCCTTCTCCCCAGCTTTAGTATAATATCTAGTTTGTCTCAGACACATTCATTTGCCCCCCGAGTGGCGTCTTACAGATTAACACTGGATGGAGTTTCGAGGCAGCAAGCCTCAAGCTGATCACTCAGCGTTTAACGTAGGCCGGATCTGTACGGTGACGGTTGCCCAGTAGACTTTGAGACCTAAATGGGGAAATGCCCGCATTCTTCTGAGAGGACGAGTCTGGCGCTGAGGTTCCACTAATGATCAAGTCCTCGGGTGGGAAGTTGTGGTGACAGCGGTTTTTACCAGGAGATGAATGAAGGATCCTTGGCATGTTCCTGTACAAAGCTCTTAAACCCAGAGATGAGGAGGAGGACGATAAGGTACACACTCTGTTGTACATTTGGTCAGGAGGCGAAATCTCCCATTTATCCAGATTGGCTATTGACTATTGAATTCATGACAATGGAAACAAAACCTAGATTGGTGCAAATGTCTTTGCTTCCCTTTTTGACTTTTTTCATTTCACATTATGTTCCTGTCTTTAATATGATTGCTAAAAGTTTTAGGAATTGTTAAAATGCTTGGGTGTTTGGAGACTTTCCCTCTTCTGGGCTGGGAGGGATTAATGGGGCTAATCTCTGCTGGGTTTTTCTGAGCTGTATACTAGTGCCACAATAAAACACAGGGCACTGATTGAAATTTCTTTACTTTCAGACTATATTAAACTCGTAATAGAGAATTTTGCACTCCTTTTTAAAGAATTGCTATGAAATATTTAGGTTTCCCAAATAAGTTATTGTCTTTTACTCCTTCATTTTACACTCTATATCCTGGATGGTCTTTTCTATCATTCAGGGTTTATTCCTTTTTGAGAACACTGTTGAAAGGCTGCAATCCTTTTTGTATTTAAAACCTTTTAAAGATCCTCCTAGTTACAAAAATAAAACAGGCTTTTCACTTATACTGAATCTCGACAGGATTCAAAGCAAACATCTCAAACACGTGAAGATTTTTGCCGCTGTTTATCTCACAAACGTTTGTCTTTTTGTTCCCCACAGTCCCAGAAACCCTGGATAGAAAGCACTTTCACCAAGAGGGAATGTGTGTACATACTTCCAGTGTCAAAGGACCCCCACAGGTAAACGGGCCCACCGCAGCCTGCTGTGTCCTTTGTTGGTATCCGTGGAAACTGTGTAATTGCAAGGTGCGAGTCTGAATCGGCCTGAACAGTAACTACTGCTCTCCAAAGGCTAAATGAGTCTGTCTTAATATTTACGTCTGTCAGTGTCAGTAATTGTTTGTTTGAAATGTAGCTCTGGTCACGAACCCGTTTTCTGAAATTTAAAAATCAATGTCAAAATTATATGTGACTTCTTCTTTTGTTGCCATCTCAAGGACTTTGTTCAGGCGCTACATTAGAAGCTCTTACTGAACTTTCAATGGTTTATTAAAAAAAACTGAAGTTTTAGTAAACATCTGACTCATTTAATGAGTAGAAGATTCCCACAGTCCCACATATTTACTGTTTAACAGCTTCCTTCAACTGTAAGCCATTTCTGTTACCTTTCCAAGAAGCATGATGCCTTTCTTGCCTCTTCTTAACCCACCCTCGCTGTGGATCAGCGTTTTCTGTTTTCTTTTGTATTAATTATTTTCCACAAACCGCGGTACATGCGCCTGCTTCTGGATAAATTTCGACATGTTTGGGAACATAACCTTGACATTATGTCCAAGCCCTTCAAATGACCAGAACCATTAAAAGAGAATGTATTTGTAGGCATCTAGAAAATTGGAAATACACTGATACGTGATTTGTTGCAAACATCCGAACATGGATTTTTTTAAAGATTTGACTGGAACATATGGGTTTCTCTTTAAAACAATAAATAACAGGACTTTTTTTCAATGTGTTATGAATTATTTTAAGTAAAGAAACAATTTCAATATTTTATTAGCAAAATAAAACCAGGGTTTGCGTGGCTGTCTTTCTCTGCACCTTCAGCAATCTGCAAATGAAGTAACATCTGCCAGGTTGTGAGCCATAGATATCTAAAAATAATACAGATTATCGGTTCTTCATTCTCGTGGGGTTTATCATAGGGTGTTTAGTTATTTTGCAAGATTGTTTTGACAGCTTCGCAATAAACGGCCCACATAAGCCATGTGGTTAATATGGTGGGCTTACACTTACATCACAATCCTGTAATAAAAGACTGACCATGTCACATCAATCATGGCCCCACAATTCACCATTCAAAGTAGGCTTCATTAACATATTAGATCTATAAAGAAGTGTGATTCTTATCACTAAAACATGCAAAACATCTACATTTAATTCTATTTATAAATGTATTCTTGCTCCAGGGTAATCATCAGGGGAGAGAAAAAAGGACAGCCGACAATACAGCACGTTTTTTGGTTTTTCGATTATGAGTAAATACATTTATTGTTTATGAGAAATCCATATTCTTATGAGAAATCTTTTATAAGAATCATACAACAGATGCAGACTCCCAGCGTTGTCTAACTTGATGTTGGAAACTAGGTCCGATTTGCTGCTTTGTTGGGTTTGAAATCATTAATTTATGGTAACTATAAAGGAGCCTTAAATAGCCTCTCTGTCACATAAATCCTTATTTAAATTAAACTAGAGATTGTGTCACTGTGTGAGAGGCAGCTATGTTACGGACCTCTGCAGTTTAACTAGTTTTTTCCAAATAATAAGGGGTGAATATTTTAAATAAGCGATTACTGCAAATGGCATTACTAACAGAGTTTTCTGCTTTCCAAAATACTGCTAACGCTTCCCAATCTAGCATTTTCGCAAAGAGTAAAATTTTTCAAAATGACAAGGGTATGCAAAAAAAAAATTCTTTTTCTTTTTTAAATTTACTCAACTTCCTGTATTTGAAAACCAGAGATAGATTTTTAAACCATTCCACAAGATTGTGATATCTTCGTTTGCATCCTGTTTCCTAATTTTAAAACATGTCGTTGGTAGTGTAACACCCCCGACATGTCTTTCAGTGCAAACTGGTGCATTCATTGAATGATGGCTACAGAATTGCTCTCCATCTTAAGTTAAAATCGAGCTGCAAATGTTTAACTCTATCTTTATTTTATGTAGCTTAAAAGTATTACATTAACATTTGTAATTGATCATGTTTGTATGATGTTGCTCCACAGATGCCTTCCAGGATGCCAGATTTGCCAGCAGTTAGTCCGGTAAGTTTTTTTTTCTTTTTTTCTTTTTAACATGTCTTAACTTTGTCCTAAGTTTGGCTGCCAATTTGGATCAACCTGTTTGTTAGACTCCTCTTGTGCTGACCTTTTGTTTACACCTAAAAAAAAAAAAAAAAGGTTTGGCAAATTTTTTGAAATGTTAAACAAAACCTGAAGAACCTGTTAGCACACAAAGCTTCACACACACCACTACACAGTTTTTTTAAAAGAATGCAGGTAGATAAAAGGGATTCCTTCAGCGTTTCTTCCTTCAATGTTTTATTATTACGATCGTTCTGTGTCTTGTCACATATTTAAAGAAAAAAATTTCCTTTGCACCCGAAACAGTCTCAAGTTTATTTGTATTGCCTCTATAACGCCACTTGACCCAGGATGTCATGATGACCTCAAGAAAGTAAAATTCCAGGAAGTAAAACGTGTTTCCGTGAGTTGCAGGGTACTCTCTGTTCATGTTAGTCTGACTGGAACATGGTGTTAATGTTGCCTATCTTTTTAGGGGTAATATTTCTTATGGCTTCGTTTTTTTAAATTATAAAATCTTAAGATAAGCTAAGAGGTTGGTGAAAGTTCTTTAACTAGACACTTTTACCATGTCTTTTAAGTCTTAATTAAATCAAGAGGCATTTGTTTACTAAAACACACAATAGTGTTCTTTATAAACCTTCAGCTCTATTTTTTATTGTTTGTGTTACTGCTTTTTTACATGTAAAAAATGTTTCTGGTGTCCCCTTGCAGGTGCTGCTGTGGACGGCTGGTGCGGCAGCACGCCGGCTTCACGGCCAGCTTGGCCACAAAGTACTCAGATGTGAGGTTGGGTGAAAACTCAAGCATACCTGATCCGGAGGAGTGGTCTGTGGAAAAACACACAGAGGCGAGTCCGACTGATGCCTATGGTGTCATCAACTTTCAGGGAGGATCTCACTCGTACAGAGCCAAGGTAGGTGGGCCCAGTTTCCTCTGCTGAAACATGCTTTGTTGTCTTGAACCGACATTTTGTTTTTGGGGAAATCTTTAAACACCAACATTATTGAAATGTTTTTTTTAAGTTGCATAAGTAATAAAAAAACACATAAAGTAGCATAGGTCTCCTCATAATTCAGGTTGCCTGTTCATGCACACATGGCTTTTTCTTATTTGTCTCCGCAAACCCGGACAGTATGTGCGCTTGTCTAATGACACTCGGCCGGAGAGCATCCTGCGGCTGATGCTGAAGGAATGGCACATGGAGCTTCCCAAGATCCTTATCTCTGTCCATGGAGGAGTTCAAAACTTTGAGCTGCACCCTCGCATCAAGCAGGTGGTGGGCAAGGGTCTCATTAAAGCCGCAGTCACCACCGGGGCCTGGATCCTCACTGGAGGCGTCAACACAGGCATGTAGTGTGAAAATGAAAAAAAAAAGCAGTATCTTTATATTGCATTCCAAAGCAATTGAAGGGACCATATACCAGGGATGTCAACATTTCCACTGCCAATTTCAATCAAAACTCCTCTTATTCATTGACTAATAAATGCATATTACTTACTGACGTAACAGGGAAAACCAAATGACAAACCTACACATATATAGATTTGATACCAGAACAATTCAAATAAACCCTGTAGTTTGTGAGATATATTCAAATCAATCTGTACATTCCCTTTTGGAGCAGATCACTAAGAAAGAGGTTTAAAGTTTAAGAGCTGAAAATGTATCAGCATTTAAGTGTTGGGTCTTTTTAATGTAACCGAGATGTCGTATTGTTGGAATCTGCTAAATGTAGTTTTAATTGATTTCAACATGACCTGTGCTGCGTTTATGGCCGTGTCCCAAAGTTTGTGGTACCAAAGCAAATTTTTATGCTCAGCTATTAACCTTTTGACAATTATTGTCTTTATTTACTTAAATTTACAAGATGAGAAAGCACAACTTACAATTTTGCACTTAATCCAGTTTATATCAGAGCTGCCTAACTGTTCTCTATCATAAATGTTAGTAGATTTAATTTGTAAACAAACATCAACTTTGTTTACAAAATGACAAACATTCAGCCACCATGAGGATGAGGCGGTGATGCGACAGGAGCTCTAATGCCGTTGTATAAGCATGTTATTAGGCTTTGGATCGTGGCTGAGGTGTGTTTGCAGCCACAGCAAGATGCTAAGATGCTGTGGTCTGATCATAGTGTTTAAGTCATTACTCACAAGTTCAATTATCCAGACCAGTGATTACTTTTAATGCCTCATGGGGCATCCTGGCCGTCTGTGATGGTTTGCAAGTTTGCAAACCTCCTTGCAATCAAGGAGGTCATAGTAAAGGGCCCTGGTTCATAAGGAAGTCCAAGACTTTGCACTGGTTAATGCAATTAAGCCTATTTTATTTTTGCTTAAATATCATCTTGTATGGAAATCATTGTTTTACAGCTTTAATAATTCATGGGAAATGGAAAAACTTGTATTCCAGCTAGGGGTTTTCTCTTTGCTTAATGGGTCTCTTTTTTTCCAAAGGTGTTGCAAAGCATGTGGGTGATGCTCTTAAGGAACACTGCTCACGATCGTCAAAGAAAATTTACACAATCGGAGTTGCACAATGGGGTGTCATTGAAAACAGGAGCGATCTCATCGGCAGAGACGTAAGACGCACCTTTCAATTGGAAATGATCCCTCATTGTATCCAGTAACTAAAAGAATGTTAAATATTTATGTGCATCTCTTTTTATGTCTTCTTATTTCTCAAATGCAGATTATAGTTCCGTATCAGACCCTTCTAAATCCTCTCAGCAAACTAAACATTCTTAACAATCTCCATTCCCATTTCCTCCTGGTGGACGATGGGACTGTGGGCAGATATGGGGCCGAAGTCACGCTTAGGCGGGACCTGGAGAAACACATTAACCTGCAAAGAATACACGCAAGTAAGGAAAAACAATGCAGCTCTTCCTTACCTTTGTGTTTCATTCAAATGAGACATATAATCCATTTGTCCAGAGGCAGAGGAATAAATATATAGCTAGTGCGCATTTACAGCAATGTTTTTTTTTTATGTGTGTTGTTCCTGCCAAATGAAAATGAAATGAAATTCATTCAGCACAGCAGCAGTTTCTGCCAATTAAAGAAATCCCTGAAATGTTTTTTTTTCTTTATTAGTAAAATGAAAGTTCTGGAACGTCTCTGAAAAATATTAATTAAGGCTGTGGATGTTTTATTATGTTTCTAGCGCACCCTTGTTGAGACTGTATATGAGAGAATCCAACAAACTAAAGTTGTAAATAAACATGTGGTGGGAGGAAAATTATACTTGGTTTAAAGAATTTGACAACCAGAAAGTTAAGAGATGTGCCTTAGGGTTCATCACCCTGGTTGAGTTAGCTGCACCTTTTGTGAATATTGCAATTGCATTTCTTTTTTATGGGTGTCTAAATGTGTCTTAGAATGAAAACTCTCACCAGTCTTTTTAGAAAACTGGTCAATCTTGTTCAGATTTGAATGAGAATCTGTGGATCTCACAACAGGCTTGCCCTTTATTTGGCTCCCTTTCCTTCCCTTTAATTTCTGGCAACCCTTTTTTTGTCCCTGCTGGAGAAAACCTTCCCATAGCTTAGTGGGTTCCATAGTTTTGTATCTCTGTGGGGGCGTAGCTTTCAGTGGGATCTGAAGGGCTATTTTAAAAACAACCTTTCTATTGGATGTACAGACTACGCATAAATGCTGGAGTAAAAAAAAAAAATCTTCTACATATTAAAAATTGACCAGTACCAGCAAGTCTGAAGGTTATACTTCCCCCCACAAAGACGTTTAATAAGTAATAATTTGTTTTACTGGCAATTTGCCTTCGCTTGGTGGAAACTATGTGATAGCAGGGAGATTGGTATTATCACCTAAACCTCTCACACAGTTTCTACAATGAACAGCTGCTTTTAGAAAAGCAAGATAGCAGCTGAGAGGAATTTCAGCCGGGAAACCTACATTTGTTGTTACCTCTCTGTGAGTGTAAACGTATGTTGTTTTTTTTTGGGACTTATTGTTTCTTTTTTCGCTTGTTTGTTTGTTCTTATTAGGAATCGGTCAGGGTGTTCCTGTTGTAGCTCTGATCTTAGAGGGTGGTCCAAACGTGATCCTTACTGTACTGGAGTACCTTCAGGAGAGCCCCCCTGTCCCCGTGGTTGTGTGCGAGGGTACCGGCCGTGCTGCTGACATATTGGCCTACGTCCACAAGCAGACAGAGGAGGGAGGGTAGGTTAAACACATGGAGGATGTCGTGTGTGAAGCAAAAAACATAAATGAAGGCTTGGTCTTCAAAAAAAAAAAAGCTGCTCAAGTTCAAGAAAGTCAAAATTAAACAGTTAAAAGGGAGACAAAAAGGAAGACAATGGAGAACAACTATGATCAGTTTGCATAAGTTGTTAGAGAACCTAAAAGAAATGAAGGGTTGACCACATTATTTCTGAATCGGTTTTTAAAAATTTTCCCATCGCAACTTATATATTTTCAAAGCATGGTCTTCTTTTTATTTAATGTTTCTTTGAAACCTAAATTGTTTTTTAACAGTGTTGCTGCCAAATCAGAGTTTTTTATTTTATTTTCTTCTACAAGACGCAGTATGACTCATTGAAGTCAGAATTTAGGACACAGATTAGTATGTTTGTGTAACGGG
The DNA here is from genome assembly GCA_032876305.1 of Orestias chungarensis. Taxonomy (NCBI): domain Eukaryota; kingdom Metazoa; phylum Chordata; class Actinopteri; order Cyprinodontiformes; family Cyprinodontidae; genus Orestias; species Orestias chungarensis. The sequence continues at coordinate 4,144,886 of JAVLVB010000557.1, read as the reverse complement.
ATTTGCAGAGGGGGAGGTTGCTGCCACCCCGTCCTGTAGCTCGGCCTCTGCTAAGCGAGGCTGGGAGACTCGCTACATGACACCTAAGTTTGCTAATGCAACGCTAACATAGAGATAGCATGTGTTTGGATGTCTTTGTGTGCTAAAAGCAGCATCAGTTTGCTAAATAAATAAATAAACTGAAGGATAGATCCGGTGATCTACCTCCTTTCATGCTGTGCGATTGACCGGCACACCTCTTGCGATCAAGGTATTGGGCACCACTGATGTAACTACATGAAGCATAAAAAGATTCAGGTCTGCCCCTCCTCCACCTATTGGTGCTCGCTGAAAGCCAGTGGCATACATAATGGTTGCAACTCCACTCCATTGTATCACCTGTATTTAATCTGAACTGATATTGTGTTTTGTTTTACCCATCTAGTTTTATCTTTTCTGATGTTTTTTAATTTATTATTGTATTTTTTCCCGTACATGTCTGCCGTATTTGTGTAACATTTTCACACAATGTGTCACTATTTCTTTCAAGCTGCATGTAAAAGGGAATTATATATATTTTTTTCCATATTTGAAAAATTAAAGAGACTATTTTTAAGATTTAGTTTAAACTGGTTTATTTAGACACTATTTTATTGATGAATTCTGTGAGTGAAAAGGGGGGGGGGGGCACCCACATTAGTTCCTATGAACAGATCTAGCAAAAGCGTCCAAAAGTTGAGCAGAGCGACCATCAATGAATCTTTCTTTCAAAAGATTTCCAGGGTTCTTAAGTTCCATCACAGACTGCCTGAAACTCAAATTATAATCAAGCACTTTGTTCAACCTTCATGCTATCTGCTTGCTCTCTCATAGCCTGACAATATACAGGACATGTTTAGATTAAATCATAGAAGGTAGGCCTTTTTTAAATCCATATGCTTCCCCCAACTTTGTTTTTACACACATGTCTGGCTTCCTTACATTACGGCCCTATCACTTGATCCATAACTGATAAAAATAGGGTTGCCTTTTGTTGGTTTGACTGACCGATTACCAGTAGAAGCCAGGCTTAAAGAAAAATATGTCCATTTTGTCCCACAACAGGTTTCTGCATGCATCCCAGAAAATGTTAACAGGTTAATTTAGTTCACAATAAATCATGGGAACTTTTACAAACATACGTTTGGTATGCAAGTCATCTTAGTCCTCTTGTTGCAGCCTGTCTTGTTTCCTCGAAAGGAGAGTTGTAGTTCTCCGAAATCAAACTTGGAAAAAAGAAATGTCCGCTCAGTGTTTCGCATTCCTGGATCTTGTGGCAGCAGGTTGGCGCTCCGATGTATCCTGTAGGAACCGACAACAACATCTGTTTCACAGCAAATGTTTTTGGTTGAAATAGGAGAAATGTGGGTGCTAGTGGAGAGCGACCTGAGATCACATTCAGATATATTTGTCTTGTTTGCTAAACAAGCACAGCTTGTAAAACACTCTGCTGAATTCAGTCAAAGGAGGATCAGTACAGTAGTAGAACATTCAGATCTCTGACACAGGGGGAAAACCGCTGGCAATGTAGAGTTCATTCACTGGCTCTAAATCCAACTTGTAAAACATTTTATGGCAGCGCGCGTCTGAACATTCTGACTCTCGTCACCCTGTGCTGTAATTACTCTACAGCGGCCTTCCGGAGGGGGTGGAGACGGACATCGTTGCAACCATCAAAAAGACATTCAACTTTAGTCAGAGTGAAGCCATCCATCTCTTTCAGAAGCTGATGGAATGCATGAAGATCAAAGAACTGGTACAATTTTGCATCTATGCTACCTTGTTATTTATACAGGAGCTGCTTCATCGTATAACAAATTATACAACCACCCAGAGGGGAGACATTAAGACATGGTGGGGTATATCAGTCATAAATTATGAGTAATTATCCCCCCAAGAACTCTTGTTTTCTTGCTGTGGACTATGACCCTCTATACATTTAATCTATGTACATTTTAGCAAATTTACACAATAAAAACTTGCAACCTTCCTCCAATCATCCTGTAACAGTTTTAGGAAAAATGTTTTATTATTATTTTTACTCCCTTTGAATTCTCACAGTTTGAAATGCCTTAACAGTTTTCACTGACAGCTGCCGAGGACTGCAGTTTTCGGAGTACAAACCGATACCAGTGAACTAGAAACATCTGGTTACCGTCTGTGGGAACCAGGTAGTAATTCTTATCTTGTTTCTTGGTCAACAGATCACTGTGTTTCACATCAGCTCAGAGGAACACCAAGACATCGATGTAGCTATTCTGAGGGCCTTGCTCCAAGGTTTGTGAAATGACTCTTCACTAAACAATTATATTCTTCTTCATGTCTAATAAAAGTGCTAAGAGGAAAAACCGATTAGATAAAGTCATTTTCTGTATTTGCTGTGTAATATAATCTTTTTTTCCCCACTGTTTTCTCTATGATATAGATATGCTTTGAGAACACAGCTCCCCTCTCTGTGCCCTTCTCTTTCTGCTCCTGATGAGATCAAGTTGCTCGCATTCACATGAACTCCTTATTCCAACTGTTACTGAGTCTCACGTCTTCCAGTCTTTGGGTCAGCCGTTTGTCAAAAGGTTTAAAAAAAACAAAACTGCGGTGGGGATTTTTGAAGGGGAAAAAAAAAACGGCTATTTTTGTTGTCGAGAGGCAGGTATTCTTGATTTCCATACCTGCTTTATTTAAGGCGGGGTTGAATTCCTTGCAGAACATGTTTGCACATCGTTCACCCTCATTCCTGCAAAGACTAGAATTGTTGTCCTTTAACTACCTATTAGTTCAGAAAAACTTAAGGGAAAATAATGATAATCTATTTCTTATAAATCTTTCACTTAAATGAAAAAAATTAGGACTTAATTTCATTATTGCTATTTTTCTGAGATTCAATAAAGCATTCATTCAGGTTGAACCTTGTTGTTTTTTCTGAGCTTATCATCATGCTACTATTCTATAAACTTTTGAGCTCGGTCCTTTCGAACACTGCTTATCTATATTTACTTGATATAGCACACTTGATATGTTGATATGTTAAAAAAAAGTGTTCTAAGCCAATAAATAAGCGTAAGTCAGACACTTCTTCTTTCACCCTGTTTGCTTGAAAATTGTAGCTTTCTTGTAGTTAATTAAGGACTGTCACAGACCTCTGACATACAGAATGCACAGCAGCCACCGGTTCTGCTTGTATACAGTAACGTAAAGTTAAAAGTCGCCAAAACTTTGCTTA
>JAVLVB010000557.1:4122774-4141548 GCA_032876305.1 Orestias chungarensis | reverse complement strand
ATATATATATATATATATATATATATATATATATATATATATATATATATATATATATATATATATATATATATATATATATATATATATATATATATATATATATATATATATATATATATATATATATATATATATATATATATATATATATATATATATATATATATATATATATATATATATATATATATATGCTGTATCTGATTGAACTACTGTTCCTGCTTTGCTAACCCTTAATAACCCCGAAGCTGGCTAATCAAAATTGCGAAATTGATATTTTTCCCACTTATTTTTAAATAATTGTGTTTTGTTGTTTTAACACGAGTGAACTTTTGCATTTCAGGCACAAATGGCTCTGCCTTCGATCAGCTGGTCTTGACTTTGGCCTGGGACCGGGTAGACATTGCCAAGAATCACGTGTTCGTGTATGGACAGCAGCTTCTGGTACATCTATGGATTTGTTTGTTTGTGTGTGTAAGCGAGACAACCACGGCTCCCAGGGATGTTTGCTTAGCATCAGCTAGAACCCTTTGGACTCACCCGGAACGACCTCGGAGTCCCTACGGACAAACCGTTTGGAGGGCTGGCTGCCAGGAAGTGCTTGTCTTGACTGTAACATGAACTATAGTACATTTGTCTTCATAAGTGACTCTGCATGCCCATGTTTATTTTAGAACTGGAGTTTCGCACAAATGAGAGGACAGATATTTCTTTTGGTCTTTATTTGCATATATTGTTTGTTCTCTCAAATGTTTTATTTTTTTTTTCAAATGATACTTTGCTATTAAAAATATACTTGACTGATTTTTTGTGTGTGTTTTTAGGTGAGCTCTTTGGAGCAAGCCATGCTCGACGCTCTCATCATGGACAGGGTTGACTTTGTAAAGTTGCTAATAGAAAACGGAGTTAGCATGCACCGTTTTCTGACCATCAGTCGGCTGGAGGAGCTCTACAACACGGTAGCCTTATAAACATATGCACTTACCAGTCCATCAGTAAATAGGAAGACATATGTGCTGAGCTTGGTTTTCATATTATGTTTTGTAGAAACAACCTCCCAACAACCCAACTCTCCTTCACCTTGTCAGAGACGTTAAACAGGTAAACTGTCTCTTTTAAGTGGGCACTTTGGTCAACGACCCGGATGATTCCTAACATTTAGTTGTTCCTATGTTTCAGAGTAATCTTCCACCGAATTATAAAATCACTTTGATCGATGTAGGCCTGGTCATCGAGTTCCTGATGGGCGGTACTTACAGGTGCAACTACACAAGAAAGCGCTTCAGAATAATTTACAACAATCTTCATGGCAACAGTCGGGTGAGTTGGATTCATTTTTAGACATTCTCTATCTGCTTTTATTCAGAATTTTTATAGATTAGATTTTAACAGAAGTAATAAATATTCTATTTATGAGCATTAGGAAAGTTAACTATACTGTGTGCCTTTTATCCAACTAAGAAGTCAAATTAAAGGTGGAGCCTCATTAGATGGACTCCTTTAGTACATCAGCTTAATTATTGTTCAGTTGTAGCGCTAAAAAGGTCACCATTCTTGCATTTATTCATACATTCAGATAAACATTTTATTTATGATTTGGGAAAAAGAGCAGAAATAAGACTAATAATCATATCCAAGGTTTGGATTGAGACACTCGTAAACACTATTAATTAGAGGTAAACTTTTTAAACTACAACCAATATCATTTATCTAGTTAAATCATTACGGACTACTTATCTAATGTGTATCTCATTGACAATCTAGTAACCTCTTTATTTTCTCTTGGATTCAAAATGTGCTATTGTTTTCATAGACCAGAAGCACATTTATTACTATTTTATGCGTATAAATTCACGAAGGGCAAAAATCGTAATTCTAAGTGAAAGATCCAAACTCATGAATAAAATATTTGTATCGGTCAGGAACAAATGATTAGTGCATCGCAGCTATTGGGTTAGTTTTACGGTCCAATTTTAACAGTGAATCTGTTTGAAACCGCCATTTAGGTCAATTCAAAGCAGAAAAAATTAAATCTGTTAATGTTTGTGCTCTGCACAGAGGTCTGGTCGACACACTGCAGGTCCTGGTTCTCATTTGAGAAAGAACCACGAGACTTTTAGCATGCAGGCTGACAAGAAGGAGAAGACGAGACACAATCACTTTATCAAGACTGCACAGCCGTACAAACCCAAGGTAAACCCTTACTGTTGGGTAACTAAACAATAAATAAACGAGGCTAGTTTCAAACACATTTCCTGAAAACGTTTTGCTCTGCTGATGTTTCTCATCTTAGCTGGAGACTACCGCTGAGCAGAGCAAAAAGAGAAGCAAGGAGGAGATTGTGGACATTGATGATCCGGAGACACGGCGGTTCCCTTACCCTTTCAATGAGCTATTAGTTTGGGCAGTGCTGATGAAGAGGCAGAAAATGTCTCTCTTCTTCTGGCAACACGGAGAGGAGAACATGGCAAAGGCGCTTGTGGCTTGTAAACTCTGCCGCTCCATGAGCTACGAGGCCAAGAAGAGTGACGTGGTGGATGACACATCAGAGAAGCTCAAAGAATACTCAAAGTAAGGCTTCATAGCATTCAGATTCCTTTCCAGAGTGACTTCATAGTGATGACTACGTTTGCCGTTTGCGCATCAGTGAGTTTGGAACGTTGGCGGTGGACTTGCTGGAGCAGTCGTTCAGGCAGGACGAGACCATGGCCATGAAGCTGCTGACGTACGAGCTGAAGAACTGGAGCAACTCTACCTGTTTGAAGCTCGCCGTGTCCTCTCACCTGCGGCCTTTTGTCGCTCACACCTGCACCCAGATGCTGCTGTCAGACATGTGGATGGGACGGCTGAACATGCGCAAGAACTCCTGGTACAAGGTTCATGCTCCATCTAGATCTTATTTTTGGTTGCAAGCAGAAGTCTGGGCTAATTTTTAGCGAGGGATTGGTTCACCGTGGATTTAGCTTGTATTATTTGTTTTGGTTTATTTGCTGAGGGGTGTTAAAGCACTTGGTGGTATATTAGTTGATAAAGAAAATGATACTTTGATCTTTTTTTATTGAATTAGTTTTTAAACGCACACATTTTCTATAAATCCATTTTATTAATCGGTTAGCACAAATGGTTAATATTGATAACAAAAAGTCAATTAAATTAGCCAACGTTGTGATATAAAGTTCATGATGCCCACTTCATGAGAAAAAGCTTTTCCTGCTTGCATTTTGATCTCCATGTGCTCTTATCAAGGGATCAACGTGCAAATGTTACAGTACACATCTCTATAAATAAGAATACCAAAGTTCATTTTAGTTGTTCAGTTGGAAACCGGAAGATTATCTATTATCAAAATTGTTTTCAAGTACAATATTAAAAGTTCTTGTTTCTAATAATTAACTGATCATTAATTACAACCTAATTGAAACCTTCAAATTTTTAAATGACAGGACCATTTTTTACAATATAGAAATGTTGCCCCAGTGTATTTATTTGTATGCAGCGTAGCACAGAGGTGGTTGTTCAGTTGCTCTGTTGTGTTCAAGGCGATCATGTTGCTTTAATATCTTCCTTCATTTTATTTGTCTTATGGTGTCTCCTAGCATCCTCTAGATAATCATTTATAGATATTCTGTGAGGTTAGCGTTCATTTCAAGAATGGCCAAGAATAGTGATGCTATTGCCCTCAAAGCTTTTACCTTTATTGTACCTATAGCAACAATAACAAAAAACTCAGTATCTCCATAGCTTTCGAGCAGAGGAGAGCATGAAGTTCTCTAATGTTTTCTTTTAGATTGCTCAGCTGACTTTAGGATTGATAAACATGGTGGAGCAACACCAGGAGGGCCCATGGCTTCCCAATCACAAATCCGTTTGGAGAGTTTTCACTTGACTTTAAGCTGCTTGGATTTTATGTCTTTTCATTCTTCTTCCTTTGCTTTCCTCTGAAAAAAGGAAGGACCAAACAATTGTTTTTTCTCTTTTCCCAAACGAACATGGTTCAAATGTGGTGTGGTTCAAGAATGGCTAAACGCAAGAAATGAGACGGTTGTAGCCCATATCTGGATATGTCTGTGTATATTAGGTCTGTAACCTCTGACTCATATTGTAGGCTATGGTATTTGATTCTACCCCAAACGTTTGATTGTATTTTGCTTCATAAAGTCTCCCAAGACTGCAGTTGTCCTTGCTGTTTCTGCATCGCTTTCTTTCCACCTAACGTCTTATTAATTTGCTTTGAAAGAGCACTCTGTTAACAGTCAACTTCTTTGTGCCTTACCCTCGTTAGGGAGGGTGTCAGTGATTGCTTTCTGGAATAAATTGTTCCCTTAATAGTTTAAGCAACTCCAATTCTTTAGAAAAACATGCATTTTTTTGTATTGTTCTGCAATATTATACATTAGACTTCACTTTAGTCTTAAGCTGTAGGCCAAAATATTCAGAATCGGCAAATACCGGAACTATATGTGTAACCAATTGCTATTGTGGATATAATATAATATCTTAACAAGCAACATCAACCCACGTGAGTGTTTATTTGCATTCCTTCAGGTGATTCTGAGTATTTTGGTGCCTCCCGCTATCCTGCTCTTGGAGTACAAATCCAAAGCTGAGATGGCTCACATCCCTCAGAGTCAAGATGACCACCAAATGACCATGGAGGACAGCGAGCACAACTTTCAGAACATGACTGATGACATCCAAATGGTAGGATTTTCTCCTTAGTTCTGCTCTATTTTCTGTCTGCCTATTCCTCTACAGTGATTTTATTGAATATTTTTACAGGTTCTAGAGCTATTCAAAACATATTCAACAAAGACATTAAAGTTGCACTCTTTGTGCTTTAATTAGTTTTGTTACTTGATTGGTTTTCCAACGCAGACTGTTTAACCTTTGCACAGGATGTGTTCAAGGAAACACGAACCCACGAACATTTGGAAGGGAAAAGCGACATGGAGACACAAGTCCGTTCACGAAAACTGCCCTTAACGCGAAAGATCTACGCCTTTTACCACGCTCCCATCGTCAAGTTTTGGTCCAACACGGTAAGCAAATATTTTTATATGCACAGTTCCAGATTTGTTTTGAATTTTTTGTGCAAAAAGCATATCCTACAGTATTTTAATTGTATGAATTTTGCTTTTTGCAAAATACAAATTCAGCAAATCTGTATCTTTCACAAAGGAAAAAGTAGTTGGCTCAATACATTCAAACACAGTTTTCCTAACGAGAATTCTGCACATTCACTTCATCTTTTCCCATTTGGAGCTATTTATAGCCCAAAGCTGTTTTCATCAAGGCCTGGGATCCAATGCTGCTGGGTTTCTTTGCAAAGACAGGGTGGTTTTTAAAGTTGTACAAGAGTTGGGGGTGCAGATAAGATCGCTGAACGCTGCCGTACATAATATATCCTCAACCTACGCTTATCTACATCAGCTGTACCTGGTCCCAATTCCAGCATATCAGTCCTAAACCCGCACCATTGACTTAAACGTCACACATTTCAGAGTGACTGATTTTTCCATCACTTTAAGCGTCACCTGTCAAGGTTCAGCTACTTTAAAAACCGTGCACCTAATCAAAGTTGCACCCGGGGCTGACAGATCGATTTTTCCCACAGTCTCTGCTGACCCAATGTTTTTTTTGTATTACAAAATATTACAAAAACCCAGAAAATTGTAATTAATAAATCCCAAAAGATCTGAACTTTTGTACAAAATCAAGAAATTGATTTACTGACTTAATAAGTTTTGTATGTTGATAAATAAATTATAGCAAAGGAAAATTAATAATGCAATACAATGAAATTTAGTATTGTGACCATTTAAACACAGTCTCCTTCATAAGCCTTTAATTTATTTTGGTATTAATGTTTTACTACGACGCAATAAATCTCATCTTTACGTATGTAGTAATATGTATTCGAAACAATGCAGTGATGCCCAATTATTAGGACGATTCAAATTTAGTGACAAAGTTTTGAACTCTGAGAGTCTAGTCCAACTTTAAATGTGAAATGAAAATGGAAAAAGTAATGCAACTCATGCAATGACAGTGTTGTGGTCACTAGAGGGCAGATGAGGAAGCTTTTTCTTTTAAACACTAATGAAATTAAAACTGTGCAGGTTAACACCATGAGGAAGGGGTTTCAATTTAATGTGTTATTTATGCATATTTCACCTAAAGAGGTGTATTATAAGAATTAGAAACGTATAAATAAGCTTTTAAAGATTAGCAATCGCTAAAACACGACTAAAACCTCCTAATTGTCATTTTTAGAGGCAGATTTTCTCTACTTATAAGGGAAAATGAAAACATTCCATGTTCATCCCCAGCTAGAGAATCTATAAAAGATTTTTGAAGAGGTCTCAGTCTGTAACAGATATAAACTTTGTGGTTCATTTTTAATAAAAAGCCATTATCATATACATTTGGATATAGTTTGAAATAGGACTTAGACTTGTACTTTATTTTTCCCTTCGGAAGTCTCCCTAAGGAAATTCAAATACTGTGCACTTTTGTACTAAGATTCTGTTTGTTGGATGCAATTTTTGTTTTATAAGTTGAAGCAAAATCATATATTGCCATCAACAACAGGAGTTTTTGTTTCATTTCCTATTTGTATGGCCTTATTTCATGGCTCTTTTCTTTGTGTCTCTTTGCTTTTTGTTTTTCTGCTCATTCAGCTTTTTTACCTGAGCTACTTGATGCTGTACACCTTTGTGGTCCTGGTGAAAATGAAGGAGCTCCCTTCTCCTCAAGAGTGGATCGTCATCCTTTACATCTTTACCTCCGCCATTGAGAAAATTCGAGAGGTCTGTTAAACAAAAACTGTTGAAGTTGAGATGGAACAGATTCATATCTGAGGAACACACAAACCAGAGTGTTTAGGCGCTTCCTTCCTTTAGGCAACTTTCTCTCAGCTTAATTAATTTCTTTTTTTGTGTTTCTCTCCCTTTTTTTGTTTAGATGTTTATGTCTGAAGCAGGGAAAATAAGCCAGAAAATAAAGGTGTGGTTCAGTGACTATTTCAACGTATCCGACTTTCTGGCCATCTTCACGTTCTTTATTGGTTTTGGCCTGAGATTGGGTGGAGGCGTCACCTTGATCCCAGGGCGAACAATTTACTGCCTCAACATTATCTTTTGGTATGTCCGGCTCCTGGACATCCTGGCTGTGAACCAACAAGCCGGACCGTACGTCATGATGATTGCTAAAATGGTAAGCACATCAGTTTGGACATTTACTGACTGACGATAAGCATATAACTATTTGTCTGTATTAAAATGCTATAATTTCTAAAGTGCGAATGTTGCATTTATATCTTTACATCTGTGTTTACGCTTTTACTCTTTACCAGATAATTATTTCATGTGACCAAGTTATTTTCAACACGTTTGTTTTTCCTACCAGCACAGATAATTTAGGTTTTACTGGTTATAATCTATGCAAGAAAGGCCAATAATTAAATAGCCCAGCTTCCCAGACTATGTTCTGAAAAGGTGACATTCATTTTAAAAGTAGAGATGATCTTCCACTTCAGTCTTATTCTGTCTGTCCTAAGGATTTTAATACAGTCATGTTTTTACGGTAAAACTGCATGCATTTTTTTTCTATCATGAAACAAATAAATTAATCAATGACCTTAGCTGAGCATAAACTTAAGTGACAATACTGTCACAGTTTACAAAAAACTTCAATAAAAAAAGCCACACTGATTTACTTAAGTTATACAAGAAAAACAACTGGACTATGGACTATTACAGGCATAATCTCATTTATATTACTCTCTGACAAAATGTGTGCGGACGATGTTAGTCCCATGTTTCATTCACTTCTTTGACATTGGTTTTTAGGTTGCCAACATGTTTTATATCGTGGTAATTATGGCTATTGTCCTGCTGAGCTTCGGTGTCCCAAGACAAGCCATTCTTTACCCGAATGAAGAGCCCAGCTGGACGCTGGCCAAAGACGTGGTTTTCCAGCCATACTGGATGATGTACGGAGAAGTCTATGCCTATGAAATTGACGGTAAAGACAACGAGGACTGGATATGAATTTTGCAGATATGGCCAGATTAGTTTACGGCACAACCACCAATCAAACCTGTAAAATCTTGAGATCCTCATAATAATTAAGAAGTCTGTTAAAAAAAAAAAAAGACAACTAAATATATTATTTCTCTTAGTTATCTGTGACTTTACCAATTGTTAAGCCTTGGCTACAGAGATCTGTTTGTCATTTCAATTTGTTCCTCTGCTTCACAGCGTGTTCCAATTCCTCAGAAAATATTGCAAGCCACCTGTGTTCGGGAACGGTGTGGCTCACGCCTCTACTGCAAGCAGTCTACCTCTTTGTACAGTACATACTGATGGTCAACCTCCTTATTGCCTTCTTTAAGTGAGTGCACAATGTCTTATGAACTGATTAATGTGAATCTACTGGTATTGGGCTCTGGCATTGGTAAGGGTCACAATATTTTGCCATAGAACGTGTAGTTTACTTGAATCATTCTTCGGTACAATCTAGGCAGTTTTAGCTTTTCAAACATTTTAACCATTAGACTTAAGAATATGCTACATGTTTGTGTTGTTTTGTTTCGATGTGTGCAGCAATGTATATATACAAGTAAAGTCCATTTCCAATCTGGTGTGGAAGTACCAGCGCTATCACTTCATTATGGCCTACCACGAGAAGCCTGTCCTGCCGCCCCCCTTCATCCTCCTGTGCCATATATACTCCCTCTTCTGTATGTGTAAGAAGAGGAAGAAGGAGAGCACCCACGGACCAAGTAATTTTCCATTTTTTCTTATTTATCGAAAACAAACATCTGGTTGAAACTTCCGGTTCTTTCTTCTTGCAGAGTTGTTTCTCACAGAGGAAGACCAAAAGAAGCTTCATGATTTCGAGGAGCAGTGTGTGGAGACTTACTTTCATGAAAAGGATGATCAGTTTCACTCGGGGAGTGAGGAGCGCATACGTCTTACCTCTGAAAGGTGGGCTGTCTTAGGTGCACACAGGCTACAAATGAAATGTGTTCATACTTCTGGATTAATCTAAGTTAACGGAACGTTCAGAGATGGGCCAATGCTAAATATAGGACCGATTTCTGATCTCACACATAAGAAGCTAATACCAAGGCCACAAGGTGTTGTTTTTGAATCTTGGGAGCAGCTGATAAGCAAATTCGTTATACATTATTGTGCGGCTAACATTGTTGTTTTGCTACAGCTCTATACACAAACTATATTAAAAAACTAGACTTTCAGACAAGTTTGTTTCATTATTAACAAAGCCTCCTGTCTGATTCCAGAGTTGAAACGATGTGTTTGCAACTGAAGGAGGTTGGGAACAAAGTGAACTTCATAAAGCGATCCTTGCACACGTTGGACTCTCAGATTGGTCACCTGCAGGACCTTTCTGCTCTGACCGTGGACACCTTAAAGGCGCTGACCGCTCAGAGGGCGTCCGAGGCCAGCAAGGTTCACACTCAGATCACCAGGGAGCTCAGTCTGTCCAAGAACGTGGTGCCAAGTATCGCCGCGCATGTGCCAACGGACTCCAAAACATCTGTTATATGCAAACGCAGCGTGGGAGCTTTCTTTGGATCTTCTTTCCCCCAAGTGGGAGCCAACCTCGCAGATTCACTTTTTGGAGTCGGTGCAGAAGAAGGTTCTGGAATGGAAAGTCGTCTGAGGATTGGGCCCAGCCCTGGAACTGAGCAGGGGCTGGACCCCTTCACGAACACGGGACTAAGTCCGGAGAAAAGCGGCTTATTGGGGCTAGGACACTTTGCTGCAGAGGCTGGTTCCTCGGGCAGCAGCAGCTCCACTGCCTTTCTACAAGGTGCTATGGCCACTTCCCCTTCAGAGCGCCATCACCAAGGCCACTCTCTCACCCAGAGTAAGCTAACCCGTCCGCAAGAGCTGCGCCTTTCTGACTCGCCATCCAGCCTGCCTAATGTCCCCACCCTTGGAGCCCAGTTCCACGTCAGCAACATCAGCAGCAGCCCTTCTCAGCCCAGCGGCTCTAGCCACCCAGAACCTGCCCAGGAAGGGCTTTCCCAGCATCCTCCCCAGCCAGACAGCAGCTCAGTAGAGTTTGGGGCGTTTGTAGGTGAGTATAGAAACGAGGCTAAATCTGCTGGAGAGAACATAGAGGAAGAGAAGTGTGAATGTGTGTATCCTACAGTTGTTGTGATCTCTGATAACTCTGCCCCGCCTGCCTGCCTACATGTTAGCACTGTAAATCCTGAGAACATAGAGGGGTTAAAACGGGGGGAGGGAGAAGGGGCTGTGAGCTGGGGCTATGTGAATGAAGCGTTCAGCGACGAGGAGGGCCGGTCTGGCTCCTCTACCGGAAGGTCTAAACGAACCGAAGAGGCATCAACGCCGTCTGATCACAGCCTTAAGAATGGCGTCCAGCCACCTGCTGTGATTCCCAAACGACCCCACAGACGAAAGAAGGGGGAGATTGACCTTCCGGGACCATCAGCGTCTGGCTGTGACGGTCGAAGCGGATCAGAAGGTCAACGTGAAAAGAAGAAAACTGCAAGAATGCTAAACATGAGAGGTTTGAATTTGAGTCTGAGCTTAAGGGATGCATCTGCCGGGTTCTTGGCTTCTTTATCTCCATGTCGACATTTCTGGGGACCTTTTCTTTGTCTGGTCAGAGTGACTCATTTGTGTATTCCTATTTGTGGCCAAATTTCACCTAATAACTGACTCACATGTGTGTTGGTATTTATCATTGTTGTATGCAGAGTTCTTAATTTCTGTCATATTTTAGTGTATGCGATTGTCAGGTGGAGGTTAAGATAAAGAAATCTGTTAACTGAAGCTGAGATTACTTCACCTTCGTGGTGTTGGTATTGCAGATGACGCTCAGTCCTGCTCTCAGGTGTGACTAATATGACTGTGCATTGGGTCTCAGGACACAAAGACGCCACGGAGATGCAGCACTCGACACCCAAAGAGACCTCTAGCAGACAGCAAACCTCACCTACGCCGACCAGATCCCAGGTGTGTGTATATTGTAATCTATCTTTAACGTACCGTATTTTACAGACTATAAGCCTTAAGGCCTTAAATTTTCTCAAAAATCGGTTGTGCACCTTATCAGGTACAGCTTATGTGTGCATGCGAGTTCCAAAATTTTTAAGCAGTCAGTTTGATTAACTGTCAGGCCGCTTCGCACCAGTGTTTGTGAGATTTGTGCCCACACGCTTAAAATACTCGTTCCCTCAGCATATGTGGGCTCTCAAATGCATATCATTGTGCGCTCAACTTGGTGGTACAAAAATCACGGTATGTAAAAGGGCCGTTCAAAGTGAAGTTGCAGGGGCCTTTTAGCATGCACCTTATAATACGGTATGCTTTATGAATGGGTTAAGTACAGAAATGGACCCTGTCATTTAGATTGCGCCTTATAATCCGGTGTACCTTATAGTGCAAAAAATATAGTAAATGATAATTTTTGATTTTAAGAGAAACCTTTTATTAGGAACTACGTTTTCACAAACATTTGGATATGATCATATAATATGATAAGATGCGGTAGGAAAAGAAAAACTGAAACTGATTTACATTGTTGTGAAATTCTGTGCTGCAGGGTCGCCAGAAAATGACATGGTTTTGGTTTGATGAGAGACGGCAGCTATGCAACTTAATGCCTGAGCGATACAGCCACTTGTTCTGTTGTCTAAAATGTGGAAATACTCAATTGTGGGCTTGAATGAAGATGAAACTCATTTAGTATTTATTTAATGACAAAACAAATCAGTAATTGGAATCTATTTTTGACCAAATGGGCAAAAGAAAGGCTTATACAATGTTTAATGTTTGCCTCACTTAAGCATATTTTGTGAAAATGGCCTCTTTTGGGAGTTTAAGCTCATTAAAACAATTGTGAGTTTAAATTCTGCTCTTAGTGCCCCCAAGTAGTCACTAAGCTTAAATGATGGAAAAGAAGATTTTGATGCCATCATCATATGGAGTTCAGAGATTCTCTTAGTGCAACTAAAGCAATTACTACTTTTTTACTTTTTTGATAAAAGAGATGACTTAAGTAAATGAAATAAGCTTATATCTAATAACTCTAAACCACTGCTGACCAGAACATAGATTTATCTTACATTTGTCTAATAAACATATTCTTATGATTCCCAGAACTTTTAACACAAACATCTGTCATGTTGATTGCGTTAACTGACCAAAAATCTGTATTTAGTCTGTTGATTATATGTGTCATTTTTTTACTTCTTATGGTTGAGATGTTTTTTTTGTCTGTGTCCCCATCTGTTCTTTTATGCCCACAGGTGGAAGGTCATGGTCACATCAGAGCAGTCAACTCATACCCCGGATTTAAAGAGTTTGATAGAACCCCAGCTTTTCTTCATCCAGACTCAAGTAAGTGTATACACACTTTATGTCCAGGATTTTGCGTTAACGTATTTGTTTGCCGCAGCAATAATGATGGTTGATTATTGATCTTGTTTCTTTAGCTCTGACAAAGGACAGGAGCAGAGTTTCAGCTGAAGACATCCCCAAAATTGCAGTGCTTGTAAGAGTCTATAACGGGTATTTGTGTGTTAAACTGCTTTTCTCTTTGATGAATGTTTCATTTCTTTACCAGGAAAAAGTGCAGGTGAAATCAGCCCATGCCAGCAGCCTGTAAGTCCTTACAGAAACCTTTCCAAAAATATATGTTTACAAGAGAAGGTGCTGGGTTTCTGATGTCCGTTTAACTATTTTATCTCTTCTCTCTGTATCAGGAGACCTCCTGAGGAAGAAACACTAAATGGTAAGAAATGGAGTTTCGCTGTAGCTGCTGTGTGTGCAAGGGTTTGCTTAATTGGTTTTGTTTTTGCCTGATCAGCCAGTTGAGCGGCATTATTAGATGCCGACCTCTGATCGTTCGCCTTTCTAAGACCTTTTTCAATGCAAAATTATCAAAACCTCAATAAGGCTCCATTTTGTTTAGTTTTGGCTTCTTCTTGATTAAATAAAATTACCAAGGTGAAGTCTCTGTCATTTGAATCGTTTCATTTTAATAAGACTTTCTTTGCTTTTCTCAGAATGAGACCTTTACTTTTTCTGTTCTTTTTATGTGGTCGCAGCTGCTGTTTCTCTATACACGGCACGCCACGGTCACCTCGGAGCCAGGAAGGACTGTGAGTCTCACCGATCGACACCACACTATAAACTAGTTCACCTCATTTCCTCAAAGCTATTTATTAACTAATTTTATTTTTTATTTTTTTATCTATTCATGTGAAACGTTTAAAGAAAGAATACAGATTTTTAAAGTTGACATTTCCTCTGTATACTTTTATAAACTAAGTAGCCTTGACGCACTTACAAATTGTATACTGGTATTTTTATAAGAGGTAATTGTGACCCTGAAGGAAAGATTGATCTGTGCATTGTTCTGTGAAGGCCTCAGAAGTTCGTTTGAAATCAGTGATGGACAAAACTGTGTTGTGAAGAACGAACAACACAACAAACGGGTCAGGGATAAGGCTTTTTTAGGTTTTCTGGGATTATTGTGTAGTTTTGACTAGAACAGAAAGAAATGTTGAGAGAGAGAAAGAAAGAAATTAAAAAGTGAGTTGCACAAAGATGGTACAGGATAGTGGGCGGCTGATACTGCAGCCTCAGCAAATAGTTCACCTGCTCTCCCGCCGAACCACAGGGAACCCACAAATAAGGACAGTATTATTCAGGGAACCTAAAAGTGGCCCACTGGAAGAGCCAGAAACACCAAAAACTTGCTTGGGGAAAAATATGTTGAGAGGAAAGCCAAAAGTCCCAGCATTCGTGGAAGAAGTTATTCAAAGGAAAACACCCAAAAAAACGTGTAGCCCTTCCTAGGAAAAACTGTGTGACAGGTAACTAATCAAGACCTCCCTTAGTAGAAACTAAGTAATATGCTTAGTCAAAGTTCAGTTTTAAATCCAGTTGACATTTGAAAGGATTGTCAGAGGAATGGGCATTATTCCAGTCAGAGAAAAAAACCCAAGCACTCATAGCTGTAGTTAAAGGCGATTTTACAAAATCTAGGTGTAGGGGCTGGCACACATTAGTATGGCACTATTTTTATATATTTTTTACCGACTTTTATTAACATGTGTTATTTACCTTGTATTTTCAATTACGCAAAACTTGGTGCCGGCTTTCACCAGAAATTCCTACAAAATACCGTGGCGTTTGTGGTTGTTCCATTACAAAATGTAAAACCGCTGCTATACAAATTTATTTTGTAACAACAGATAGAAAAATATAACTTGTTGCATCAAACATTAAGCCGGTTTTTGTTCTTGCTTCTTTAAATATGCGTGGCCATCTAGTGGCTGGCGCAGGAACTGCTCACGATATTGTTAAAAGGATGTGACTGGATAAACGATAGATCTTTACTCGCATGCTGATAACAAGAAGTCTGTTACGTCGGTTTTAAGAGACCCTTGTTTCTGTTCTTTCAGCTATCGGATCACCGTTCAAGCCCATGGAAAGCTATCAGTACTCAGGTGAGGTGATTATAATGATCCTCAAATATTTACCCTCAACATTAATGATGCTTTTTACTTTGGAAGCTTGTGTAAATAATGAACGTTATGTGTGTGTCTTTGCTATTTTGGCTGTTCTCCCTCTAGCTGTGGAGCGCAACAACCTGATGAGGCTGTCTCAGAGTATTCCCTTCACCCCTGTGCCCCCAAGAGGTAAAAGCCCCCGAAAGGGCCCATCCTTGCATTTCCGATTAGGGTCAAACAAGGTTGCCTACTTCATTAATAATCAAGGGGATAGTTTCAGATTAATGAAGCACTGTAGCAGTTTGCAGTGCACCAGCGATTGAGCCGAACGTTAGTGTTGACTTGTCCTTTTTTTTTTTTTATAGTTACTTTGATTGATTGCTTCTTCTTTTTAAAGCAGAAGTGCTGATTCTAACAATGAGGATGTGAGGTATTAAAGCCTAGCTGAGATATTTGACATGTTTTGTTTTTTGGGTTAACTTGATCTGTAAATTTACAACTGAGAAGTCAAGACGCAGAAAAAGCCCTTTGTCAAGTTTAAAACCATTTTAATAATCAGATATCATGAAGGATGAGTCAAAATGTAAATTGTTATATAAAACAAAATATGTAATAACAACCAATTTTGATTCTTCTTTTTATTCTCTGTAAACCTGTGACCTTTAAGCAGATGGATCAACTCTTCTAAAAACTATTTATTTTTGTATGTAAGGCAGATTTTTTTGCACAGTACATTGGCCAGCAACAAAAACAGACTGTTTTTAAAATGCAACAAATGTATAACAATAGAGCCACTCCACGAAAATGTACTGTTTTAACATAAGCTGTTCCTCTTCTTTGGTATTGGTATTTCAACAAAGCCTTATTGATAACCTCAATGTTCCACAACACAGGGAAATAGGTTACTGATTGATGATAATCAGTGCTGTATGCAAACTTGTAGCCATTTTCCGTCTCTGATTCAAAGCAGCATAACTGGCCTCATCTCTGCAGCATAATTCTTGTGAAAGATTCTCGCCTCCAGTATGTAAATGTAGCCCAGTCGAACCCAGAAGTCACGGAAGAGTTACGAAAACGAATGTTCTCAGTTTTTAACCAGTGTTGATACGAGAAATGCACAGCTTGCCCTTTCTTTTTATTTCAAATTTATTCTGTAAAGTATTTGTTGCATCATTTTGAATTTGTTGTTTGTTTGTTTTTTATTTCTTATCGGTTTCACTTAAACTCATACATGTTTTGCTGTATACGGCAGTAGGAAAAAAAAAATTTATTGCAGGTTTTGTTTAGCTCTTAGTTTAAAATATTAAAACTATATTGCCTAACTGGTTGAAAACCTTTGCAACACACCCATTTAAGTTGCCTTAATAAAAATAGGAAATTCCCCCAACTTGAAAGGGTTGAAATAAAAAATAAACTTACTTTTCTTGTATTCAGTTCACCTGTTGTCTACTCAATCTTGCTGTCATGTGACACAATAGACATGCTTTTATTAAACTTTGAGTCATCTGTACTCTGGAACAGCATCTACACTGTACAGTTACTATCCTCAATACTATTTTTGACACATCACCCATGAAAAAAAAACATCTGATATTTTCGTGTCTGTCAAGTCACCCAGCGGTCACGGTTCTTTATTTGAATACGCTGAATATTAAAATCTGTCTGTTTAGTGGGAAAAGCTTCAGAGTTTAACTCTGAAGTCGACAACATTTGTTTGGTACTTTATGAAATGAATTGCTGCTTGAAGAATAATCTGATGTCCTGCTTTGCTTGCGTTGCTGCAGGGGAGCCGGTGACAGTGTATCGTCTGGAGGAGAGCTCGCCCAACACCATCAACAACAGCATGTCCTCCTGGGCCCAGCGGGGCCTCTGTGCCAAAATTGAATTTCTTAGCAAGGAGGAGATGGGTGGAGGTCTCAGGCGGGCCCTTAAGGTCCTCTGTACGTGGTCAGAGTATGACATCCTGAAGCCCGGACATCTCTATATAGTGAAATCCTTCCTGCCTGAGGTGGTCCAGACGTGGCAGAGCATCTACAAGGAGGATACCGTGCTGCATCTTTGTCTCAGGGTAAGAATACAAACCACGGTTGAGCTGCAAAAAAGGCATATTAATTTTGCTCTCCTTTGATTGGTGGTTCCTGATTGTCTTTCATCACTCAAGGAAATTCAACAGCAACGAGCCGCTCAGAAGCTGACATTCGCCTTCAATCAAATCAGGCCAAAGACAATCCCATACTCACCGAGGTAAGTTTCAACACACCTGAACCAAAGGAATGACTCGCTTTTTTTTTTTGTTGCCAAACCTGATGATGCCCTGAATCATTTGATGCTGCCGTGTTGAAGCTGAGATGTGTGATGCTAGATATAAACTCTCCTTTTTGAGGTGCTAAAACGCAGCAAAATGTTGGTTCCTATAAAATATCCAGCAAAACAGAGAGTGAATCTGTTAAATGTGTCAAGTCTGAAACGTTGGTCTCAGCGTCGGTCTGAAAGGTTTCTCCACACAAAGCGGCTAATAAAATTTGACTGTTTTTTAAGTTGAAGTGAGACTGATAGACTAATTGAATTTTATGAGTTTTTTACTATCGGTCACTACAAATATTTATTATCAAAGTTGTTCAAGATATAAATTGTCTAGAAAGAGGAAAAATACTTATTTGCTGTTTATAAATCTTCTAGGGAAATCAAAATAAGAGCTCTAATCCTTTTTAATATGGCCAAAAATATTATAGTACTGGTGCACAAACATAGTGCATTTTCATCAGATTACTGCAGTTTAATGTTAACTTTTCCATCTCTTGCTGTCACTCTGTATTCCAGTCAAATGTTTTGCTTGTCATTTTGAGTTGACATTTAGTTTATATGAACTCACCTTATTCACAATCTTCTAGATTCTCTTTGCGTGTGGTAAGTACCTGTTTTCCTATAGTGGGTGAATCTATCTTTTAAAATGCTTTTCTTAAAATTGCGACCATCGTTCTGCTTCTCGAGGTTCTTGGAGGTGTTCTTGCTGTACTGCCACTCGGCCGGACAGTGGTTCGCCATCGAAGAATGCATCACCGGCGAGTTCAGGAAGTTTAACAACAACAACGGCGACGAGATCGTTCCCACCAACCTCCTGGAGGAAACCATGCTGGCCTTCAGCCACTGGACGTACGAATACACGCGAGGAGAGCTGCTGGTGCTCGACCTGCAGGGTAGGAGCTGTTTTCACCACAATGCTGGTTATATTACCGGCTTAGGAGCAAATAAATAGTAAACATGCAATGCCTTACAGATGTCATACGTGTTTTGTTTGGCATATTCCTCTGCAGGCGTTGGAGAGATCCTGACGGATCCCTCGGTTATTAAGAGCGGAGTTAAAGGGTGAGCGTTCTTGCATCAGATTGCCAATTTATCATCCTTTCTTGTTTCTCTTATACTACTTTTATTACTTGTATTTTTTTATATAAATGTATTGTTATTTGTACATATTTATGCTGCTGCTGTAGATCGTATGACATGATATTCGGACCTGCCAACCTCGGAGACGATGCCATCAGAAACTTCCGTACTAAACACCACTGCAACTCCTGCTGTCGGAAACTCAAGCTCCCTGGTAAGAGACGGTTTAAATCCTCTGATTGTTTACTTAATTTGTAACTGCAGATGTGAAAAAACGACAATTTAAAAATGTGTTGCTGCCTCTAAAGTATTTCTAGCATCTGCACAAACGTAAACTGAGCCGATGGTTTGATCTGACAGAAAAACCTGCGGCAAAGTTGAACGTGTCAGACTCCAGGCAGTTGTTTTTAAAACGTCTTGTTTCTTTCTTTTTTTCGCAAATCAGATCTCAAGAGAAACGACTACACACCAGATAAAGTTACCTTCCCACAAGATGACCCCTCCAACCAGGGGGGCGGAGCCAAAGAGTCCCGCCAATCAATGAGATTGATGCTGTGATCAGTAAGACAATTTGTGTTTGTGAGAGTTGTTTTTTTTAAAATCCATTTCAGTCAAAACCAAGGAGCAGGAAGGTGAAGCCAATGAACTGGAAGAATTGCCGCTGTTTCTTTTTTGCATGCGAGCTGTGATTTGGGCAGTCCCGCCAAAATGATGTGGAATACATCAGCTATTTTTAGTTTTAGTTTTTAGACAACGGGGGAGGTTTTTAAAATATTTTGTACACGTTTCTGGAAAAAAATATATATATATATGTGTATATATATGTATATGTATATATATGTATATGTATATATATGTATATGTAT
>JAVLVB010000557.1:4103834-4122674 GCA_032876305.1 Orestias chungarensis | reverse complement strand
ATATGTATGTATGTCTCTATATCAACAGGTACAGTGTCACTAGAGGCTTTATTTATTTGAAGTTTGAGTTGCCTTGTGTCAAAAAAAAACGTCAAAATGAACAAAACCACGTGCATTGTAGATGTGTTACAGCAGCTTCAGACCGGAAAGTTGCTGCAACTTTGCAGATTTGCAGAATCACTATTTTTAAATGTGTCAAAACTTGTATCTTCACTTTTGTGTTTTAGTTAATGATAAGAAATACATGAATAAAAAAATAAAAAAAACTATGGGCAGATTGCAATGCAACTTTTACAGAAAACAAAAATGTATGTAATTTTATTGTAATGAAAGTGTGTCCATAACAATATTCCTTTTTTTTTTTTTTCGTTTTTATTGTTACAAAGGTACTATTGCTATATCTTTGTCAGTTGTCGTGTGAACAAACCACAATCCAGTGTATCTTATAGATACAAATAATGTGGCATGAGCTGAGCAGAAATATTTTATTCAGGGGAACTGACGAACACAAGGTTATTACTGTATACATTTTGTACTGAATGTCATTTTAAACAAATAAAATGTCAAATGTCACCTTTTCTAAAGCTCGAAAATGATTTATCCTTTATTTATTTTTCTTCTGCATATAAAAAAGGTCAAATTCTGCGGAAATGGACTTTTTAATATTTGGATGTTTGGTTTTTAGTATCGTAGTCTAAAAAACTTTGAAAGATCAGGGTTTTCATGGCCAACACTGATTTCAATTTTTCTTTCATCATAACTCCACATTAGGCTTAGATCACGGAAAATATATGTTCACTTTTTTTATTGTATTTTTTGGACAGAACTAAATTACAAGGTCTCCATTATTGAAATGTCAATTCCTTGTAATATCTCACTTTAAAAGTTTTTTAAGTATTTGAGTTGCAAATCCCGATGAGAGTCAAACAAGGGATTATGAGCGGTCCAGGTTTGCATTTCCAACAACTAAGGAATATTCTTCATTGGCAGTCTTCCTAAAGATCCTTTCTATTAAATACTTTTGTTAGTTTTTTGTTTGTTTTTTACAAGGATGTCAATTTTAGCCACATAACTGCACCATCCAAGCTCTTCAGAGGCATACCTGTCGAGATCAGGATATGAATAGGCTTTTGAAATCCTTTGAAATGTTTCCTGCAGCCTATCTCTGAGAAAAACTGCTGTCATTTGAATCCACCTGCAGTTCCTTCTGCTGCACCTGTGTGATCACACGCTGCTGAGATTGGGATAGGGATGCGCAGGTGCTCGACTTTGAGGTCGGCAGAAGTCAAAAACAAAGCTTCTTTCACTTCAGTCAAATACTGAGGAAAGTCAGGCTTCCATGAAGCAGCTGGCTCACACTGGGCTGAGTGAATTTGCACAGCCTCCCACAAGGCGTGGCTTACTGTGTTATAGCGTGAGGTTTTTTCTGTACATCTCATTTAGTTTTTTCCAGCTGAGCACCGCTGCTAGAAAAACCATGGCCACGGTCAGCGTTGAGTACTGGTAGGTTTTCTTACTTCCTCTTCTTTTAAACGTGCTTTGTACTTTTATATTTTCTTTTTTTTCATCAGTGCAAAGTCGTTAAGTATCAAACTGAAAGGAAGAGGCCAGGTATTTATGTATATTCATGTATCTCATTGGCTGTTCTTGTCTATTCTCTGTCACAGTAAAGACTGAAGTTATGCGTACCGTTACCACGAATTAGCCGGCGTTCTCCGGCAGATTCCTGGTTTGAGGGTAAATGGAATCACCGGGAGGACAGGTAAGACTCTAAATGTTTTGTGTATATGGGGGGGGACGTGAGGGTAAAAAAAAAGTAATGAATCAATGCTCTGTTTTCTGGATCTTATTTTTTTTGTCACCCGTGCAGACAGCTTTGAGGTGTCTCTGGACGGCGAGCTTCTCTACTCAAAGCTAGAGACTAACAGTTTTCCAGATGCTGAGGAGGTTTGTGGATTCGCTTTTATTTAAAAAATATTTTTTTTTTTAAATACAAACAATCCTTTAACAGTGCAATAAATGCTTACGATTCCCACGTCATTCAGGAACAGGTTCAAAAAACAAATGGTTGACAACTGAATGCCTTTGTGTCTTTTGTTAGATGGCAGCCAAGGTGAGAGAGAAGGTTCCTGGAGGAAGTGTCAAGAAAAAATCCAAATTCAGAAGAAAATGCTTTGTGCAGTAAAAGGTGACGATGGGTTCGCTGGGAATATAGACAAGATCGTTGTGAAAGTAGATCTCTGGGTCCAGATGCTGGTCTGCGCTTCTGTTTATGAACGTGCACACCTAAAACTCAAGTGGTGTGCACAGGATGCAAGTCGAGAAGCGTTTTGTTTTAGCCATCTGGAGACCGATTATCTGCTTTTCTCCCATCAAAGTTATGAGATTTTCTTTTTTTTTTGTATTTGGGGTATTCTTTGTTTAGATTACTAAACAGAAGTGTCCCTGTGGAAGTTTGAATCGCTCCTCAGAGTCTATACTCTAGATTCTCAGAGACATTCACTTAATGCTATTTTTTTTGTTTTTCAAATAAATGTGTATGTTTTATGATCTTAAACATCGACTTAATATCCGTTTTCCTCGGCCAAAAGAGCATTTACAGAGAAGCAATAAAAACATAAGAAGTCGGTGTCACTGTTATTAGGTTTTATGTTTAACCCGAGGTCAGGTCTTAAACTAACTCATTGCTGACAGCCTGGTTCCCACAATATCCTGCTCATCATAAGTAAGCTACAGAGCTGAAAAACATGCTGGGGTTTTTTCAGATCTCGTGTCCTATGCCTCTTGGGAGTAGGGAAAGCCTGGGAACAACAACTCTTGTACTTTTATTAGACTTTAACTGTGCACATATTAAGCATTTAGCAAAGGCGTAAATATCAGACCACCTACAAAATATTAAAAAAAGAGTGTTAAATTCATTTTTGCGTGATGGAAATCTTGACTTTTTGTGCAAGTAGACCTTATGCTAACTTTTGTTTCTGTATTTTGCGACAAACCTGCTCTTTCCTTTTTTCTTCTAAAGTTTTCAACCTATCTGATCTCTGAAGTGCCACAGATGTTAGTTTCAGGATTTGTATGTAAAACCTTCATAACATGAACAAGTGTATGCTATTGTAAAGCGAAGTGCGGCATGCTCCCTGTTAAGAAAATTGAAATCGTTGCACTTTATGTCACATCTTCTAAGAACATTTAATAAAAATGTAACCGAATGCCATCCAGTCGTCAACATTTGTACTCGCGCAGCAACCCTTAAGGTTTGTCGCCAAATCATGTTTCATAGATATCTGAGATGTTTTGCATCTCAGATATCTATGAAAGAGAGATGCAATATAAATGTATTTCATGAAACTTTTTTTTTTTGTTTTTCTTTCCGTTTTGCATCAGATTTCTAAATCCATGATTAAAATGAAACTTGATCACTTTGCTTGTACCTCGCATCGACTGCACCTTTTAAAACAAGCTGTTGAGTCTATTCACAGAGAATTAGCTCCATATTCAATGTTTAATGTCACTTAAACCTTATATTTCTTTATTCGGTTGCTCTGTTTGATCTTCAGGTAATGGTCTTTTGGATTTTAGATGCCAAGATGCATCCGTTTTTTTTTTTTTTGGGGGGTGTATTTTTACAACAAGGATTAGCTGCCTATCATTTCATAATCCGGTTAATACCTGTACTATGAGACAGGAAGAGGAAGTTCAAAATATCTCTTGCATTGATCATAGTAGGCAAGGATCACATCCTCAACTCTCACCGTCTCCTCTGCCAGGCATTACTAAGCCAGACAGACATTTAAAGAGGAGTAGCAAAAGCAAATGAGGTGGAGTAGCAGTGTTCAACAGCTTTCTGTGTCATTCAGGACATGTTGGTGCGAAATATACTCTCCTCTCCGGATATTTAAACATTACATGGACTTATTAAGCTATATTGCAAGACTGACTGCTACTGGAGAGCCTCAACTACTTTTTAAGGTTGATATTTCAAAATCTAATTTCCATTTTAATTTCCAATAATCTGTTTAAAAGTTTAAAGCCAAACAATACATTTAGATCGGACCCCTTCCGGCACTTTAATTCAGTTTTCCTTTATCGAACCAGATGGAGATCACCTTTTTATATGGTTTCAAAAATATGTAATTCTACAAATAAATAAATTATTGGAATATGGAATCCTGGGGTGCAGCCGCCTAGCTGCAGGGACGACAAGCCGAACGGACAACGAAGAGTAAAGATCTGAAAAGACAAGACAAGCCTTGTTGATTTATTAAAAACTAAACATTTAGAAGATAGGAAAAGCCTTGTTTAAATTAAATCTGTTTCTGGCATCCAGTAGTTAAAGCGTGAGGGTGGAGCTGAAAAGGTGAGAAAAAAAAAAGAGAGAAACTGGTTGTTCAATTGCTTACTGAAACACAAACAGGAAACAGGAAGCCACATCACAGCCAACAATGGCTCCATTTTACAGAATGGAGAAATGCTTCTCGAGTAAGAAGGGGAAACTTTATGTGTATGTGTGAAGAGGCTCAAAAGGAAATGATCTTTTTTTTTTAGTGCCGCCTTTAAATCCACAATAGTTTAGCCTTAACGTGCACTTCTTACAAACCTAAACGCTATTGGTATGGTTTCTTTTCAAAGATACTTGATCTAATGTACTCATGGCTCCCTCTCACTTCAGCCTATTTTTTCATTGAACCATTTTTTTTCTCTATTTTCCTCTCACAGTTTATCCAAACATCATATTTTTAGTCTCGCCCATTCTTTCTTATATTAATCTGCCACTCCATTTGTGAACCAACTTGTTGACATGGTTATGCATCCTGGCAAACTTCCAATAGTAAGAAAATACCTGCGGCTACAAAGCGTCCAGAATAGTTGACCAAACAAGTAGTGTTTCTGACAAAAATGGAGGAATTAAAGATTTTAAAGGGTATAATCATAAAAGAAATCTACTCCAAGATACTTCCTCCTTAAGCGGCATAATTCTGGATTGAATCCACTTAATTTACCACAGGTTGACATCATTTAAGCTTTAGAGACAGCTCAGTTTTGAGGCTTATGGCGAAGGCTGTGAGTACATACATAAATGTGATTTGTTTTATTATTTTCAACTCATTTCCAAAAATCTATCAGGTATTTGTGTGTGATATTCTGAGTAAGGACATTTTAATAAAAATTTGAGTAAGGTTTTAATACCAGATACGCAGTGTGAATAGTTTCTGGACCCTCTGTAGCGTTGATGAACATAAATTTAGCTTTTGTTTGACCTGATTCAGGTCTGTTGTGGAAGCTTTCCCAGTTGTATATGTAAAGTTGATGGCGTAAAAACCAGAGAGCAGAAGTGTAAATAGGAAGTTTATGCGGCCGCTGCGGCTTCAGAGCTGCATGGTCCTCTGAAAATAGCATGCAGATGACACCAATGTACCGAGCATCTAAGAGCAGAACAACTCACAACCTGGCACTTTTTCTTCCTCATTCTTTGCTGCGTTAAGTCTCGGATAAAAATGAAAATAGAATAAATAAAAGATATTAACATTCTCAAACTAGATACCCAAGTGAAAACAGCATCGTAATGTTGCCTGTTCAGTTTTGCTGGTAAAACACTTCCTTCCTTAGATTTAAAGAAATGTTTTTAACTTGACAGTTTAGTGTTTGCTTTGATGCCCTCCAGTGGCAAGAGACCAAATATCTGATAAGAGTTTTCTTTTGCCTCAAAGAATACATTTGGTGTGATTGGTTAGGATAGATTTTCAAGTTTAAGACTGATTTGGCTCGCTTCAGTCGGATCATTTTGGTGGTTAAAATCCCGTTAACGTAAGTGGAGCAGACAGAACATGTCTTATTAATGCTGGAGCGCCTGAACGTGAAAGAGGAGCGGTCGTGTTTAAACATTCCCCAGGGCACACGAGTTATAGAAATAAGTCTGCAGCTTCTGGAAGTACATCACAATCCACAGAATACACAGAACCACAAAGTTCACATCTTGTTTTATTAAAAAAAAAAAAAAAAGTCAAATAAATATTAGAAAATATGTTTACATTTGTTTCTTTTTGGAGAGGGGAATGTCAAAGATTAACTAAATGTTTCCGATTGGTCGCTCTATTGGTGAATGGATATTAAATATTTTATTAAATCACACCACCATTGTGAGGTCGTCTTCACTCAGCAAACCTTACATTGTGAGTTAGTTCACAAAAAAAATTAATTGAGAACAAACAGAATTAACAATGGATCAATCAGCAGGGGATGACTGCTTTAGGTTTCATTTTTCTTTATATAAATATATTAATTTACACATTATAAACTATGCCTTTCTCACAAACACAACTAAGGTGAAGTCTTACAAAAAAGGCAGATCACTTTAAAACCTAAACCCAGGTTTGTGGAAAAATTGAAAAGTATTTTAGTTGCACAGATAGAAAAAGAAAAACTGATTTGTTTTTGTGTGTGTGCACGCTTCCATTATTAACCAAAGATATGCGAACTGACGTCAGTCACTTGACGATTTAAGTAATAAAAACAAAGGCATTCTAATTGGTTTACAATCTTTAGGAACAAGCAACAGAGCGTCAGTTTTTTTTGATGCTTGTACAGAGTCACAAGTTTGTGCAAACAGTCGATGACGGTCAAAGAGCACAACCCTGATTTGACTACAGGTTTTCTTTGTGTTGCAGCATCAAAATTACAATTACATTTTTTGTTTTTTTCCCCCCGGACAAACTAAGAACTTCTTTCGTATGCAGAGGAACGACTAGCGCACCAGCAGGAAGGTGAGTCCGGCGATGCCGACTCCCGCAACGGCAACCAGCGCCGTCTTCATGGAGGAGTCCTGGCTTGTGTTGCGGGCGTAATTACAAAACCCGTCCTACAGGAGGGGACAGAAACAACGGTTACCAATCTAATGCTTTACAGGTGCAAAAAAATTAATAAATGAATATCTTCCTAACATTAAAAACATATTCAACCCAAATTAGATTTCAAAACACATGACTACGGCAACCATTACAGTGAAACTGAATGCATTCGCAGACAACATGACCTCCAGGTGTTCCCACCGATCTACAGCTGCATGGATGTCCGGTCATGAACGTTGAGCACGGCTGGCATTCAGTGCAGCTTTGAGTGTTACCACAACGTCAGTCTGGCCGAGCCGGTGACGCAAAGGTTGAACCCAGCTGCCAGTTTTGCTCCATAAAAGAGGGTCGAGCGTTTGTGTTTACGTGGGTGTAAACCACCATAGCAAGCCTATTCATAAAAGCAATCACTCAGACCCGTTTACATATATGTGTGTGTGCGTTGACTGTATTAGTGGTTAGGATGTCATGATTTCATCTTCCACTGAAACGATAGTTCCCCGGGGGGGGAACTGTCGTTGCATCACAAAATCCTAAGGATATATTTGGTCAGATCAATATTGAAATTCTTCTTGTTGGGTTAACATAAATCAAAAATAACACTAAATCTTGAGTTACTTTCTGGCAGGTAAACAGGATCATGTTAAACCAGGTGGTTTCCAAATTTTTCCAGGTGATTTTCTTTTATTTTTTAGATGGAATTATCCAATACAAAAAACTAAAATAAATAACCTGCTTATCTCCACTGGAATCCCCACTAAGAAACACACAAACATAACTCACCCAGCCGTTATTTTCCTGTAGCCAGTCTTTTTTGTGCTTCTCCAGGTAATCAGCGATGGTCTCTGCCAGTGCCCGGCAGCTAACAGGCTCGTGTTGCAGTTCCTGCCGCTTCCCAGGGTCCAGCCCGGGATCCTTGCCCCTCTGCTCCTGCAGCTGTCTTGCCAGCACGCCAGCGAAGGTGAAGAGGGAGACAACCCTGCCCCAGTTAAAGAGTCCGTCTCCCACCATTTCATCCATCACATTCCTGAGGCTGGAGCAGAGGTCCGTCCCGCTGTGCGTCAGGAAGCCCTGGGCCAGGGAATGGAAACGGGCCTGGTGCTGCGTCTCCACGTCCTGGGCCAAGCGCCTCATGGCGGCGGCGGGCTCGCTGGGAGGCGGAGGGGCCGGGTGCGGGCCGGAGCAGCGCAGGCTTATGTAGTCCTCTGCCACAGCCACAGTCTCTTTCCACAGCCCGCAGGACATTTTCTGGAGAGGACGAAAACATCAAGAGTCACGATTCTGTGAAACAAAGTAAGCGAATCTCCCATCTGTACTTTCATTAGTAAATCCGAACATGAGGACATCCATTTGCTTGCCAGATTGGGAAGTATTAATCAAAAAGGATCTGCAAGTCAAATATTATTCGATTCGACATGTTATTTAAATATATCTGACACCTTCCACGATGTAAAATCTATGCATCATGTATAAACGGCAATAAAACGCATTTTAAGGAATAGGGGTAAACTTAAGTGTCCCAAAACAACCTTTTCACTTCCAAAACAGCCTTCAGTATTACCTGATAACCATATTGGCATGAATCGAACATCGCTACATATTACTTTTGTATTGTAAAATCTTAAAAAGGGCTTAGAGATATAATAGTTAAAAACAATAGCAAATTAGCAAACACATTTTCTAGTGATCACTAGGCTCTCCATGCTGAATACAAGCTGCATGAACAGATTGTTGTGTCCTGAGGGCTGATGTCGGAGATTCAAGATGCAGGCCGATATAATCCAATATTTTGTTCAGACAGATATCGGACTCGGACACTGCTTATTGATACGTGCCTAATTTTCTGCAGATTCAACCTCTACTGTGACCAAAAAAAACACAACAACAAATCCCTAAAGATGACCCAGGAAAAAAGCTGATTGGTTCATCTGGAAACATCCCAGATGAACCATAAAAGTACCTAAAATTACTGCCACTAAAAAACAAACACTTTTGCAGCGGATATTAACAGTAGCAGTCATTTCCATCCTCAATGCTCCATTTTGCCTCAGCTGACTGCTCCAGTATTTACTAAGTTGGTCTTCTTGTCATGAAGGTCGCATGACTGCATGTCTAAAGGTGTGGATGCTTTAGCTGTCTCGTGTAGTAACACTCACTGACATTCTTCCTGTCTCTAGTGCATAAAAACACAAGATAACTCAACAGTGAAACCAGATTTCTGGACCAGATAAGCCAATAATTATTTATTCGAGGAAAATAGGTCCGGAGAGAAAGCCGCGTCAGTTAGCTTGTCGAGGTCAGAGAAACGGCTTTTGTTAGCTAGCCGGTTGTTCCTTAAAACCCCTCAATAAAAGCCTCCAGTTGATTCAGCAACACACAAAGTAATTTCTGAATCTTCGTCGTGGTGCACGGAACGACATTCAGCGTCCGCAGCGAGCTTGAACCTGTCGAAGCTCGCTGCGTTTGGTCTTCCTCCGCTCGCCTGTCACTAGCCACAGCAATGGAGGACACAAAGAGCTTACGTTGGTGGACTCATTCAACGGAAACATCCGCTTCACGCCACGGCGAGACGGCCGCATAGACGCCCATGTATCGGCAGGGGTCGTATTTTTTAAAAACGACGCGCTAAAGCGCCGGTAAATGTCGGTATTTCGCTTCGATTTCCAACACTTACCCTCCCAGCGATACGTGACGGCTCTCTGCGCGTCCAGACGGCGGAAGGAGAACCTCGGAGGAACCGCTCCTTCTCCTTAACGTGTTCATCTCAAGCTCCGCCCACTTTTGTTTAAAAACGTACCAACCTTTGAAACGAGACAAAGACATTACGTAGAGTAAGATGGAAACACACCTGCGAGAGAATCAAGACACATTCAATCAGTAGAAAAATCATGCCCACACATGCTGCTTAATTTTTAACACATTTAATTGGGCATGTTTTAAGCTTACATTTGTGAGAATAAAGGATTTAATCTGACATTTATTCACAGCAGGGTTTTTTTTTTGTTTTTTTGGTTGAGTGGGTGGGGGGTTTAACTGATGTGATAAAGTAAAGATTTAGTACAAAATTCACTTTCAAAGCATCGGGTTGAGTTGCACCACCATACTTTGATATTTAGAATAATCCCCAAATGTAGTAGGCTTGTAGATTTCAATTATATATTATATATTCTTTGAAGTGACAATAGAAGCCGATATTCCAGAGTTAAAATAGAAATGTTGTTACATTGTTAGATAGCATTTTTCAATACAATAAATTTTATTTCTCTTGTAGAGGAGGTAAAAGTGTAGCAGCATTTGAAAAGCAACATGCAGAGTAAGGACAGCTTCCTACTGCTTGAGTCAGGTCAATCAAACCTTATCTCTGGCATCTTGATTAGGTTATTTTGAATTGACTGAATCCAATCATACTTTAGTCATGTGTTAGGACCTTGGTAAACCTCAGCCCAACTATCTATGTTTAATCAAATTAGGTAGGCCGGATTAAAACTGTATTCATACTGTATAAATAAATCTTCCTTATACATTTGAACTCTAAGATTAGACTGATCATATCCAGGTTTTATTGTTTGTGCTCAGATTCATCTTATTATTTCAAAAACTGGCTCAGACTTCCTCTTTTCATCTCTGCTTCTAACCTTAGATCCACAACTGTCTACAGCATGCCGGCGCTGGAAAAGTAAAAAGTTCAAGTCAATGACTGTTTTCTTTTTAACCAATTTGCATAATAAGCCAAACCAGACGGCACTGTTTGATAACCAGGATCCATTTGAATGTAATTGACTTGGAACCTGCCTGTATGATCAAATTAATTGACTCAGAAAATGCTTTAGGACAGTTTTGGTATATGCTTAATTTTAGAGTTAATAAAAAAGAGTACGTTCATGTCTATAACAGGCTGCTATTCTTCTATTTCCGTCTATCATAAACATATGTTTGACAGTACATTATAATGACCAAAAATGACCTTTGTCTGCAGTCTGTAGTCAGATAAGGTAAATGCTAAGTACCATCCTAAATCTGGAATCTGTATGAGACGTTACTAAGTCTATTTTGAAATAAAATAAATCCACTTCCAGGTTGAATAATCACTTTATTTTAAATAACTGGAATCAGTTTCGTCCCCCAGCAATGTCACCTCAAACACATCAAGTCTCCCGTTAAAACCTGCAGATTATTAACCTGAAAGTGAAATGGAGAGTAACTGTAACTACGTTATTGGTTAAGGTTAAACTAAAATCAAGCCAGTGCTTTCATTATGTGGGAATTCCCTCCTTTATCGGTCACCACATTCATCCTCCCTCTAATAGTGTTTTTGTCGTTTAATTACCTTTGGTGTTTTCCTCTGGGAAGTTCCTTGGATTTTTTTTTTTTATTTTTGTAAAATTTCTGCCAGCAATCAGTGGTTATTAATGTGTTGTTGTGAGGGACCGATATCAAATGCACAAGGTTTCAGTGAACCTTGGTGTTGCTTTAGGAACATAAAACTATCAAGATGTCTATAGAACCTGTGGAAAAATGTTTTTTTCACACACAACTAAATTAACCGTATTGATCGGTGAATCATTGATTATCTCTGAGCAGATACTGTAATCCAAAGACGTTGCTTATGTGGAAAAAAACTGACTGACCTTAGACCTCTGTAAGAACAATTCGGCAAGACGTGGAGTATGAGATCAACAATTATTGATGTTTTAGAAGCGCAAACAACCAAAATCATTATATTTCTTCCTCAGAAAAACAAACCAATGTGAAGCATTTTGGGAAACAAACAAACAAAACAGAAAAACATTAAAAAAGGAAGCAAGTACAAGATGTTTTTTTTGTTGTACATGTGTATCCTTGATGTAACACCTATAATGTGAATCTATTAAATTGTGGAATGGATTCATATTGACAACACATATTGTATAAAGGATTTCTTCATAAATTAGGTTTGCAGAAATCTTGGGTAATTTCCTTGAATTTAAACAAGTAATGAGAACAGATTTTATTTTTTTTCCCCACTCAACAAAAAATTTCTTAAAAACAAGAAAACAATTTTTCCCCTTGAAATGATGAAAACAGCTGTTACTTTCAAAGTTGGGAAACAAGACAACTTAAAGTTATATTTAATAGATTAGAATATGCATTCAGAGGAGGATTGTTTGTATGATTACAAGTTACTTCGGAAAAAATACCGACCTTTAAAAAGGTAATAAACATAAATGTTATGAATACAGCGTCTCTGTATTACATTGTGTTTTTTTTTTGGGTGTAATTTAATATTCAAATCTTAAATGTTCTTATTAGATGTGAGCAGAAAATAAAGCTTCGTTAACATTTTACAGTATATATCTTATCTCACTATGGGCAAAATCTCTGCTTATGTTTGCAGATTGAGTTAAGTCACTAACAACTCCGTCCAAATTATCCTTTAGCCTGTTTATCTACGACAATGACTGTTATTGGTTCTCCGTTTCTGAGTGTTTTACCTTTTTTTTCTGTGCATTATTCCTGTGGTTTAATCAAAGTTTTTAGGTACCAACGAAATTTTAACCGCCATTATTAAAAACACACAGTGAAATTTTCGCAATCACTTGCTAAAATGCTGTAAGCCATGTTTTATGTTTCTTGGATGAATAACCTGCATGTGTGAATAATAACGAGAAACAAGGCTGACTAGAAGATGTAACAAACCAAACACTCAACGAAAATGGAACACAGGATAAAGTCATCAGAAAGGCTTTTGTTTTGAATAATCTCTTAAAGCAAACATGGTGAGAAATTGATGGGTCCTTGAATGTGGTCAAAATAACAAAACTAAGCTGACAGAAACACATTTCTAAGCAGACACTAATCAAGAAAGTGTGCAGACACAATGAGACCGAGAGGAAACTTAAACAGCAGCTGAGCGGATAACTAAAGAAGTGAAACTGATAAGTTTTAAATCCAGGCTAAACCGATGGCTGAGAAGGCTGAGAGGATGTTATTTTAACTCGGTTTTCATTTGAATAGTGATTTTTCTTAAATCGTGCTTTAAAACTGTCCTTTTGGTTCTTAATTTACCTTTTTCTCCCCATCTTTCCTGACTTATTGCTCTTAAATTTGAGTTTTTAAAACACTTTTTAACCTTTCTGTAAAGTTCAATTAAAGGTTTGGTGTTTACAATATTTATTCATTTATTTTTTAAATCCCGCTATGTGGTGCCAGTTTCTGCTCTTTAAAAAAAAATGTCTCCCCTCATCTCTGCATCCTCATTAAATACATCTCCTTTAAAATATTCCCTTAATAAACTCAAAATCAAATGAAAGACTGCTCTATCACTATCTTTGTCTAGGGTGAGTTTGAGTTTTTGATTCGAAACATCACAACTTCGTGTTCTCAGCTGCTTTTTGCAAGCCTTATTTCTTTCTTTTTTTTAAATTTTTTTTAAAAGTGAAACATTTTTTACTTTTTGCACATGGAAATGAAAGTATCTAACCTTAGTCACCACCCAATAAAACAAAACTTTAAATTTACAAATATAATTATTTTAAGTTGAAGTTAAAGATTTTTTCATTCATATTTAAATCACCCATCTTTGGGCACCAAGTGGGTCCGTTATTTAACAGGAGTACAATATATGGAGGCTACAGCTCTCCAGAGTGCAGCTGTCCCAGGGTCAATTCCCTATTGAAGGGCAATTACTGCATGACTTCCTCCTCTCTCTTTGCCAGCAAATAATTAATAAAAGCTTTCAATGTCACCAAAATATATATTAAAAAAAAACATGACCCACATTCATAAAACATGTCACTGTGAAAATAGAACTGACAAAAAACGGCCAAAGCATGTTGAGGTGACCAGATGTCCTCGTGTTAAAACAACATGCTCTAACAAATAGAGTGTAAACATTCTGCAGTTAACAGATTGTGCCATTTTTCCCCAGGATGACCTAAATTCACAACCAATTACAACCAGGAATGGTGCGAACAGGAATCACGCGAGACACATTTCTGTCCACTGCTTTCAGGTGAACATTCGCTGAGAGAACAGCTGTCTGGAAATTGGAATCATTAACATCTAAAACTGATGTAGCAGCAAAGGTCTGGATTGTAACGTGCATCATGACATCTTTGGATAATTAGAGCCACCTAAGAGGACTCTCAGTTTCTCACAATAAGATTTATACGCAGCATAATATAGTTTAATATATTATGTTATTAAATGTGTTTTTTCTTTTTTTTTGTTATCTGTTACAATAAAAACAAAGCAAACTTTCTCAGAGCATAGCAGACAGAGCACATATATCGCACCACAAATGTATTTATTTTCTCAAAGGAAAATTAGAGATGATCAAAACAGTTAATAGATCTTTAAATAAAAAACACACTTACACCTGCCTATATATTTAGTATGCCTTGCGAACCTGACTACAGCTAAGGTTTACACTTATTACTGTACCGATAACTCAACAAGGTTAAATGAGAACAAGAACAACAATTGTGTTGCTCTTACAAATTTATTTTTCATTTTTTCGTCTGTTCATTGCATCAAAAATGTTTTAACTGTTTCAACTGGGATCTTTCTTGTTGCACCGTCTGATCACTTACCAGCAAGACAACATATTAATAACTGCAACATCTTTAAGTGCAAAAGGAAAGTTGTAGGAGACGGTGGGTTGTAAAAGTGGTCAGGCATCAACCTTTTATCTCATCACAATCAAAAAAATGTTAAGCCTTTTAACTGAAATTTGTGACATACTCATACAAAGCGGTGTAAAAGTATGAATTATATCGTTGATTTTTTTTTACAAGGTCAAGTCTGAAAAGTGTGATATGCTTTTATATTCTACTCCCTGTTGTGGTTCAGCTGAAACCTTTACCTTTTCCATCTCCCCTCTATCCTGTAATTTAGCAACTAAGCTGGTGGATACCTTCCATTCCAAAATTTCAGGCATCATTGATTATGTTGCTTACGTTTAAGGGAAGTTAGTCCTTAGTATGAAGACATCCTGTTGAGAATTGATAGGATGATAGGGAGGGAGAAAAGTCTAGAGAAACTCAAGTCGAAGTTCACTGCAACTTCTATAAAAAGAGTATTTAAAAGTATGTTAAATGTAGAATATGTTTATTCATTTAGATTTTTTCTGTAGCTGAAAGGTGCCATACAAATGAAACTGCCTTGCCTTATGATATAATGTCCCTAAATAAAATCTATCGCTTTTAAAAGTCACCTGATTAACAGAGAGTCCACCTCAGTGTAATCCGTAAAAAATGCGCTTAGATGAAAGTATTAGTGGTGGCAGGATCATGCTATGGAGTTGGTTTTGTTTATAAGATTCAGAAAAGCTGGCATGTCACTTAAAATGTCACTACAGCTCATGAAAATCTGTTACTGCAACAGAGACCTATGAAGTTAATGGGAAATAAGGGGTTTTTCAAGAGTCTGTGTTCAGATAAAAACTGTGAGTGATTTGGAAACCAACTGATTAATTGTAATGTCAAAAGTGGATGGACATTGTTGTTGAGAAAAACATTTTGCATTGAAACCCTCAGGCAGAAGTCCTGATATCGTACAGGATTGCTAGGCTTCACTGCCGCCGTGGCGATTCCTTGGACTGAATCACTGGGACGACCCTAGGCCCAGATCTGCAAAGAGGAAGATCGTAAAGTCACAACATGAATAACGTCTCTAAAAAGGATCGAAATAGAATGTATGTTATAATAATCGCTTTTCTTTAAACCAAAGGGTCTAAATATTTTTTACATTTACTTTGTGTCACACTTTTGTCAGGATTTTGTTTAGATGGGTGCTGCGAGACCCGCTTTGTATTTCTGTGGTTATTTTATTATTTTACTTGGATGTGTTTCTAAGTGACACCAATAGTTAATAGCTGATTGAAAAGTTATCTATAAAATAAGATATTTTGTGGATGCCTTATCTGTAGGTAACTTGGGCATCCTCCCCCACAGGGAGGAAATGCAGAACTCACTGAAAGAACTATATATCATATCTGGGCTTGGAACGCTCTGGGATTTCCCATAATGAGCCAAAGGACTTTGATGATAGATGGATGGACACAGAGCTACTCCTTGCATTGTTTTTCTGTCTTTTTTTAATTTTTATAAACAAGCTTTAAAAATAGATGTTTTTAGTTATGAAAATATCAAAACCCATATCCAGTTTTAAACGATCAAGTGTATTTTACATTAAATAAATTAAGAATATTCACACTCACATTTTCTGAGCAATCCATTTTGACTTTTTCGAAGCCACTGACATGAGGTTATAACCTACTTCCTGCTTTGGAGGGAAACTCCTGCTTACCCGCAGGCTATGGTCCCAGGAAGCCGAGCAGAGCGCCGCGCCATCGGGTGAAACTCTGACTCTGCTAACGCGGTTTTCATGGCCAAACAGAATGGAGACACGGGTCCCCTTCAGAACGTCCCAGATGTTTATGGTGTAGTCATTATACCCAGCGAACAGCAGACGGCCTGGGGGTGGGTGGACAAGTGGGCGATGATGTAAATATTAACAACTCATAAAGGGAAGTGGGGAATTTTGGAGAAAGCAAAAAGCAAACAGAAATGGCTCTGAGACACTTTTGGAAAACAAATTTGGTGTCAAGCATGTTAAAGCAACCAAACCCTATATTTAAAAGTGAAATATTATTGGCAATAATGTTTTTATTGACTTAAAAACAGAAACGAGGTCTGTCGGGTCTTTAGAGCTCAACTTGATTTTCAAAATGTTTCTCACCGCTCAGAGAGAAGTCAACAGAAGAGGCGCCAAATATGATGCTGTCCTTCTGATAGACGGCGACTTCACGGTCAGCGCGCAGGTCATAGAAACGACACTGAGGAGCAACAACAAAAGGCACATAAACACGTCAGAGGGAAGTTTGGCTCACACATAAATGTTACTGGGAGACAATGAGCTATAAAAAGTCACGGGTGTTAATGTCAGGAATAAGTATTCCTCACATTTAATACAAAATGATGCACAATGAGGTCATCTAAACAATATAATTTCCTCAGATCAGCCGTTCAAACGAGGGGAAAACCCATGAGAGAGTGGATAAGAGGAACTTACCGTGCCATCGTCTGACGCAGATGCAAATGCATCTCCACTGGGATAATACCTGCATGGAGGGTAGAGCACATTTAGACATGCTGCTGGCGAAACTAGTATCTCAGCGCCTTTAAAATATACTCCGGTGTTAAGAGTCTAGTTTTAGTTTTGTTAACCAATTCAAACTTCAGAGATTTTAGCTGGATCATATATATATATATATCGTTCATCACCATGTTTTGGTCATATTTATTCAGAAATCGTTTGCCATCCCTACTTGCGTTAAATCTGGCCCCAACATCAAGGTCAAATGAGGGAGCAAGAAAATGAACTAGCTTTCTTAGTTTTAATGAGCAGACAGGCTAAATCCCTACTAAATGTTTTACATTCTCACAATTATGTGAAGATCCACATAACGATGCACTTTGCATTTTATGTGTTTTTTACAAATCTATTAAAAATTGTCTATTACTCTTACTGCTTCAAAAAAAAATATTGTTTGAGAAGTTGTAATGCTAAATATTTGGAAATTTGACCTTAAATGAATTAAACAAAAAACAAGCTGACAGGGCATACTGTTCTGGGAAGGATGTCATAAAATGTTGCATGACTAAACTGAGGTAATATGGGTTGAAAATGTCTGCTAAGCAGTATGACTCATTTTCTCAAATCATTCTTAACAAATTTAAGCAAACACACAGCTGGAGATTCAAAGGTTGTCAGCTTTTAACTCACAGATTATGAATGAAAATTTAAATGACACCTGTTTTTAGACCTTAATTTGATTGCGTTGTTCAAGTCTAAACACGAATAAGAATGCTATAAAATGATGACAGCAGCTCTGTTCTGGTGAAAGTCTGGTAAAAGAACTGAACTCACTTCACACAGTTAATATCAGACTGGTGGTTTTCAAAAGACTGAATGTTCTGTCCCGAGCGCATATCCCACACGTTGGCTTTCATATCACAGCCCTGAGAACGACACACACACACACACACACACAAAAAACACAGGTTAGCGAAAGAAAAGTTCTAAAAATTAAAGGTATTTGGACTGAATCCCTGTAAAATAATGTGGAGTTCATCTGCAGTTATTTTTTTGTAGGAGTTAATGACAGGCCAATGTCTCTCACCCCAGAAACAAAGGTGTTTCCAGTCTCAGACGGTGCCAGGTCCAGCGACAAAACGTCCGCCGTGTGACCGTGGAAGCTCTGCAGCAGCTGCCCGCTCTCCACATCCCACAGGGCACACGTGCCATCCCCGCTGGAGGTCAGCAGCTGGCCAGGCGGACACAGAAAACACACACTCAACGTCAGAGGTGTCACAACGCAGCGGTGGGCGAGTGCATGCTGAACAGACAAGGAAACCCGAATTTACCCTGAACCAGATCAGTGTTATGCAAATATAACAAACAGATTTCCTTATCAAACTTGTGTTCTGGTTTTAAAACACTACCTTGTTACAAAAAAAAAGGGGTCGCTACTCTCGCTTGTAAATTGCTTTACTTTCTGGTTTTGCTCTCAATTCTCCAATTTACTGGACCAAAAATAAACCTGTTGCTATATTTACTCTGTGGTCATACCGTTTCTTTTGTTCCCATGGGACTCTAATTGAAAGAAGGATGTGGTTTCTTTTCACGTAGTAAAGTAAGTTCCTAGTTTTTCTGTAATGGCAGCAGGAGAGATCAATTATTTTGAAGATCAGATCAGGAATATGGGGATTTAAAAGAACAAATGCATGCAAAATATAAAGAGAACAAACATTGCCTGAACGGAACCGCCTTGCTTCTACTGAAATCACTCAGTGAGTAATCATCCATCTGTATACAAAAAGGGCGTGAAAAATGTGAAAATGTCACCGAAATCCTCTGATTAAAAAACAAATCATGGGTGCTCAGAGATACACACACACACACACACACACACACACACACACACACACACACACACACACACACACACACA